>JAACJT020000028.1:3523259-3547443 GCA_009936485.2 Gymnarchus niloticus | reverse complement strand
AGACTTGGATTATTGTGATATTGAATGGTTTGCCTTGTATTCGAACAGAGACCATTCTGTCATTTTTGAGATTGTACCCCAGTACTGCTATCGTTGGCTTGAGTATCATGGCTACTCCATTTCTGGAGTAGATTCCTGCCCACAGTAGTAGATGCAGTGGTCATCTGAGTTAAATTCACCCATTCCTGTCCAATTTTAATTCACTAACTCCTAAGATGTCGATGTTTAATCTTGCCATCTCACGTTTGACTACATCCAGTTTGCCTTAATTCATAGATCTTACATTCCAGGTTCCTATGCAGTACTGTTCTTTGCAGCATCGGACTTTCCCTTCACTACCAGACGCATCCACAACCGAGCATCCTTTCGACTTTGGCCCAGCCGCTTCACTCTGTCTGGCGCTACTTGTACTTGCCCTCTGCTCTTCCCCAGTGGACACCTTCCGATCTGAGGGCCTCATCTTCCAGTGTCATATCTTGTAGCCTTTTGATACTGTCCATGGCGTTTTCTCGGCAAGGATACTGGAGTGGGTTGCCATTTCCTTCTCCAGGGATCACTTTGGTCTGAGTTCTCCACTATGACCTGTCCATCTTGGGTGGCCCTACACGGCTGAGCTCATAGTTTCACTGAACTACGCAAGCCCCTTCGCCACGACAAGGCAGTGATCCATTGAAGGGGCTTGTGGAGGTGCTGATAGTTAAACCCAAGGCTTCTGGCTCGGCATCAAATCACTCGGCTGTGCTGGAGGTCCTGCTCCGATGAGGCCAGAAGAACAACATCTGCAAATATCGGGGATGCCATTTCTGCATCGCCATCCCAGATGCTTCTCAGTGGTACCCTGTTCAGGGAGCCCCCAATGTCATGCCCTGTGCCCCCTGGGATAGGATCCAGGCTCACCTCAATGTTATCCTGGATAAGTGGTTGTGGCTGGATTGCTTGCTGACTTGTGAATCCTACTAAGGATGCCGGTGCATTTAAATTTTTAAACATGAGCTCAGTCTTTTGTTGTTTGAGACATCTGAATAAACTTACCATAAGGTGACTGTGGCTCAATTTTCACAGCAGCCTGAGAAGTAAGTTTGGTGTACAGATCCTTTGTCACTTTTCAGGCTGTGTTGTCCTGTGGAAATGTAAATGTAAATTATAATTTTTAATTTTCCGTTGACCAAATAATTTGTCAGCTGTACATTCTGAAATGGAGTCGATCAGTTGCAGCATGGCGGAGCCGTGTGGGATGTCGGCAGTTAACCCTGCCCATGCCGACATCCATGTGCAGCTGCCCCAGAAGCTTTGTCTCAGGGTGTCCCTTCCCTCTCCTCCAGCCTCAGCCCGGTTCGCAGACCACATCTCCAACATGGCACCCGACGGTAGCAGGAAGAGCCGGGGGAAGTCCTTCCGTATTCCGGGATTGGGCAGGAAGGATAAAGAGGCGGGCTGCACGTGGGTGACCGGCCTATGTGGTGTACACGTGAAACAAACATTTGTTTCTGCCGGGGCCTCCCCGCTCTTAAAAACAAACACCTGCAGACTTTTGCGGGGGGTTTCAGTTCTCCTAATGTTTTTTTCACATGTTGTTCTATGGTGATGATTTCTCAGTCTTTCCTCACAAAAATGAAACCTGAACACACAATCAGCAGCCATATGCAAAACAAAAATTTGCCAGTATCTACTTGGTAGCATCTTTGCAGTTTTGCTGGTGTTTATATTTGTGTTTGTGCCTCCTTTCAGGGATTCTGCTAACACCGCATCTGTGGTGAGTACTACTGGGCTCACAGACAGAGTCTCTCGCACGCACGCACACACACACGCACACACACACACGCACACACACACAATCAATCAATCAATCAATCAATCAATCAATCAATCAATCACACAATCGAACTCATAGCCCTGTCAGCAGAGGTAGTTCGTCCGTGTTCCTTGGTTTTCCTGCTCTGTCTTCTGAAAGGAGAGGCTGTGCCAACTCCACTGTTGTTTTTTGACCGGTGGTGTCATGAGCTTAGGAGCGCACCCACCGTGCCAGGGCTGGTATGGGAGAGGAAGGATGGGTCCTGTCCCCGCTGACATCCTGACATCTGTGCCTGGTGTCACTTGTGGGCACGTTTGGAAAGTGAACACTGCTGATCACCATCCTGTCTGCTTGCAGAATTCCCAGGAGGTAGACGAGGAGGGGTTTGTGATCCGTACTGACGGCCAAGATGATATCCTTTACCACGAAAATGGTAGCATTGCCCACCTGCGCGTGCAGCAGACCTCGCGTTGGTTCGTCTGGAATCATTAGGGTACGCAGCCTCAAGTGTCGCCTGCTTGATTAGCGAGATGAAGGTTGGGGGAGGGGTTGGCTGCTTTCCATCTTCTGTGTGCTGATCTCTGCTGGCTAAGCACAGACTGCACATCTGGTTTGACACTGCTGCTTACTCAGTGACACACACACAGGGGAAGATAAGCGCGTGTATGGAATTAAATAACAGGAAAAAGAGTTTGATAAAGTGCAGGGGGAGGGGCAGGAAGCAGAAGCAGAGGCCTTTCCTGTCCTGTTACCTTGTCCTCAATCTGCTCCGCAGTGAATCTTTGGAGTGTATTATTTAAATAGCATATTTTCCATATACATCATACACCCTGCATTCCATGGATTATTATCTTTTAAAAAGGATTGAGGAACATGCCGAACAATCTCAAAAATGTATTTGTCCTAATAGCCGAGGGTTCATCTGTTTAAACAAAAGGTGTTAAACAGTGTTTATACTTGCCCAAATGATTTCTGTACCGTGATTCCTCATTTTTCTTTTAATTGTGGGCCACACAGAGGGTCAGTGGGCAGCACTGCTGCCTCACACCTTGATCCCTTCCCCCGCACTGCGTGTGTGTCTGTGGAGTTTGCATGCTCTCCCTGCGCTATGTTAGTATCCTTCTGCAGTCCAAAGACATGCAGTTAGGCTAAATGGCTCAGCTACCAACTCCTGTAGTATGTGATTTTGTGTGTGTGTCCTGTGATGGACTGGCATCCCATCCACAGTGTAACCCCTGCCTTCTCTCTGTGCTACCCCCCTTCACCGTCATCCTGAACAGAAGCAGGGGTTAGAAGATACAGGAATGTATGGAGTACATTCTACAAATATATCTACAAAATATTTTAGCTTCCATTATTCAGAGGGAGATTTCTGTTGCTGAGACGCTGTCTTGTGTTATAGTGGTGAATTTGTGAGAAGCTCTGACTCAGAGGCTCGTTCTGTAGGTGTGATTGTTTCACAGACTCCGTGTGCAGACACCTCATCCGCTGGGAGACTGGTGGAGCTGTACTCGCTCTGCGAGGTCCCTCTTGGTCCCATTCTGCTCCTTAACTGCGAGCGTCTCTCCTCGTACGCCGCACCCAGGAGAGGGAGGCCAACTTCTACTCCAGCGATTCCGACTTTGACGACGACGAGCCAAAGAAATTCCACATCAGGATCCGGCCAGCGAGCAGTGGCAGTCGGGGTAGTTCGGCAGCCCATGAGCTGGAGCTGAGGGCCACGGTGGGGGCACTGATGCTGCCCCCTAACAGAGGGGTACGAAGGGCGCTGGAGAGGCAGGGAGTTTTGGGCATCAAGCTGTCTGGCTGTTGGAGGTTGATGTTATTTTACGGTACACACCCGATGTTTGGTGTCGTCTGGGCCAGGGTAAAGCGTGTGGGAGTGTTATTTCGTAGGTAGGCCAGAGCTTGTCACCAGGGTACAAGTCACTGAATTTATTCCCTCTTTCCTTTCTTGTCAGATGTCTGTGAGGAGGCACCTCATTCGTAAGTTTAGCTGTTTTGTAGCCTCTCTTTTGAAATATCCATTTCTTGGATATCTAGTTAATATATATTTTTTTTTTGCTTAGTTAAAATGAACAAGCACTTCTCCCCAGTTTCATTGGAGTGGTTCTGGCCTTGTTGCATTCAAATACTCTGTTCAGTGGTACAACAGAAATGACTTGTGCAGCTGCCTGATTTCTTATACCCATGTCTCAGGGGCCACTAGTTGCACAGGTGAACAGTGTCAGAAAGGAGTGATAGAGAGCGCCCCCCACAGAGGTAAGTCTGCACCTTTCCTCCACTCTTCCCCAATAGGCCTAATCCGTGTCTGGGCAAGGTGAGCACCTTGGGATACCACATTGAAGGTTCAGCAGTGATGGACACATTGCAACAATGGGCTCTGTGGTCTAGCACAGCGGTCCCTACCCTTTTTTTGCACCACGGACCGGTTTCATGCAAGACAATTTTTCCACGGACCGGGGGGGGGGGATTCAAGCGCATAATAAAACACAATAAAGTGCATAATATATAATGTAAATGTAATTATTACATTACATATTATGCACTTCTATTATTATTACATTGTAATATATACAATATAATACAGCTCAACATAATGCAGAATCAGTGGGAGCCCTGAGCTTGTCTCCCTGCAACTAGACGGTCCCATCTGGGGGTGATGGGAGACAGTGACACCCAAAGTGTGTTCCTTATGTCCAGTCTACTCCGTGATCTGGGGGTGATGGGAGACAGTGACACCCAAAGTGTGTTCCTTATGTCCAGTCTACTCCGTAATATGGGGGTGATGGGAGACAGTGACACCCAAAGTGTGTTCCTTATGTCCAGTCTACTCCGTAATCTGGGGGTGATGGGAGACAGTGACACCCAAAGTGTGTTCCTTATGTCCAGTCTACTCCGTAATCTCGTTTTGGTTGCTGTCACTGCAGAAAACCCCGCTTCACAAAGTTAGGATGTTGGAAATGGATGCAGGATTTTCAGTGCCTTTGTAGCGATCTCAGGATATTCCGCCTTGAATTTAATCCAGAACATATGGAGATTTGAAGTTGTCTCAAACATACTTTTAAGGTCACCGTCATTTGCGATCTCAAGCAGTTGATTTTTGGGTGAGCATGTGGGCTTACCGAAAAAAAAAAACTGCGACTGAGACAAGTGTGGGAAAGAGGCGCGGACGGAAGTGGTCACTTTTCAGAATAAAATACCTTGCAGACTAATGTGAATAAAATAAAAAATTAAATTCTTTTTGTGTGGCCCAGTACCGGTCCGCGGCCCGGTGGTTGGGGACCCCTGGTCTAGCAGCTTGTGTCTAGCCTCTGAATTGGAAGACACTTAATTAAATCATAATGCAACAACATCAACAGCTAATTAAAGCACTATCACTAGCTAAATCTCTTGATTTATGCTGTTGAAAATGTCGTATTTAAATTTGCAGATGTATAAATAGTTGTGGAGGTGTATCTTAAGGGCTGAAGTCTGATACATTGGCTGATGGAGTTTCAGACAGGAAGAACACTGCCTAGCGTGAGGATGCTGACTCTCCTGAGCTACACAACAACAGAGCATTATGCTGAAGCCTTCTTGGTCGTAGGGCTTGTTTCATACGTCAGGGCAGCATTTCTGTATGCCCTTTTAACGAGTCCTGATTTTGTGGTACTTCACGATGGTGGTGTTTTTTTTGCCATAGACACCACACAAGAGGGATTGCGGCGGTCTGCCTCCAGCCCGGACCCTGGCAGGTAATCAGGGGGTTTAAAGTGAACCAGATCAATCTGAATAGCTATTATGTGATGACCATGAGAAATCGAATAATACTATAAAGATAAATAGCAATGGAGGTAATCATAAGTGCTGGTCCCCTCCCCTGCACTCTAGACTGACTGCCATCTCAGAGACTCTCTTCGGACCACCGCTGGAGTCGACTTTTACCGGTATGCAGCTCTGGGTCAGCGGCACACTGGATGAAATGTTCTCCGAGTTGAGTCTGCTCTCGTCCTTCAGCAGAAAATTAACAGAATTGTGGATTGAGGGTTACTTCTCTGTCACGCCTTCCAGGTCCGGCTTTCTCTTCCGACTCCTCGTCCCCAGACAACGTGGAGGACTCAGGCCTGGACTCTCCATCCCATCAGCCCCTGGGGCTGTCTCCGGAGCCAAACACATGGGCATCGTGGCCCGTTGCCTTGCAGAGCATGGTTCAGGAGGGGCCCGACAGAGCACCGGACTCCTTCCCGACCTCATTTGGCGATCCAGCGTCCACTTGTACTCATCATGACCGGGATGAGGCAGTAGGCGAGCAGAACCGGGGTCCTTGTTCTCCACAGGCCCTGTCTGACAGGGACCAGGCCGTCTTCGCCTTTCCTGGTCGCATTTGCTCTCCGGGCGCCCAGGAGGCGGAATTCCAGCAGTGGAACTGTAAGCAGGTCCCTCTGGCAGACCGGTTCCCCGGCAAACACCAAAGGACTGCTTCCCCTGCACCTCCCCGCCCCCAGGAACCTCAAGCCCCACCCCTGTTGTGTTTTTCTCAAGATGTCGGGGGCATGCAGACATTCAAGGACTCTACCTCTGTCCCCTCAAAGGACGCAAGAACAGCCAAGCATACCTCCACCTCCCAAAAAGATAGCGAAGAGGCTTTTCCTGTTCTGGGTTCTTCTGAGGACCCCTTCTCCATCACTATGATTGGCAGCCCCACACACCAGTCCTTTTTGGCTGCAGCGGCTGCACAGTGGAATGGCGGCAGCAACAGAAAAGCAGCCACCTCCACCTCTACATCCACCTCAAGCTCCAGCTCCACATCCAGCTTCAGGCCCAGGAAGGAGCTGACGCGATGGGGCTCAGTGCACAACCCCTTCAGTGAGGGTGTCTCTGTGGGGGCGCTGGGAGGGAATAGCGGACTCCGGGACAGGGACCGGAGGTACCGGGCCTCAGACAGGGGGCCACGCAGGACCGCCCGGAAGTCTGGGCCCCAGGAGGACCCTGAAAATGAGCAAAGCTGCTTCAGACAGAGCAGGCCGACCAACTGCCCTCCTGGCTCTGGCTACAGCACAGGTAGGAGCACATCTTTAGGGGCACCAAGAAGGTTTCTGATGGAGGGGGTTAATTCTCTGGCTTTAAATGATGTTGAGAACTTGGGATGTAAGCTTAGCAGGCCTCAGTGAGTACCGCTGAAGGTTGAGCTGTGTTTGGGCTCCTCTGGTGGCTGATTTTCAGAGCCAGGTCTCTTTTCATCACGTGGACCTATGAATTCAAATGTCAGTTCATGCCTCAATGGGACTTTTTTTTTTTTTTTTTTAAAGCAGTGAAATAATATTGTGACATTCTGTGTGTAGCTATCATGTTAAAATAGGAGACACATTTGTAGGTAGCATAGGCTCTAATGGTAAAACAGGTACATGGGAAACTGGATTTGCTCAGATGTTTTGTAAAGGAAAACACAAAAATAAGAAAACTGATGTAGTAATAAAAGTAGTCTTATTCACAATTACTGCTGAAGCAAGTCCCGTTTTCAGACCATTCAGCCTGCTCTCTCCAATTCCTTTAGACACGCCTCCTTATGGACAACGGGAAAATCCTGTGCTCCTATTGGCAGCACCGCCGCAGTCAGCCAGAGTTCGGAGGGCCAATGGCCCGCTGGGTGGTTGTCACATGGTACGTCACTCCTTTTTTCCCCCTCTTTAGTGCTGTACTGCATCCATAACGACTGGATTTGGTTCCTCATGTTTTAGGTAAAAAATCTGACACCTGAAACCAATGACCATCAGTGATTTTTGGGTTTTTGGCTTTTTAAATGATCTGATATGCAAATGCATAAAATAGTGTAATCTTTTTTTTTTTTTTTTATTATTATTTAGAGTAAATGTGGTTGCCAAGCACGTTAGCACTCCTGTTTGGGATCTCTAAATTTCCCATCATGTGTGAATGTTCCCTGTGATAGTCTGGCAGCCCACCCAGGGGTGTACCTCTGCCATGTGCCCTATGCTGCCTGGTATAGGCTCCAGGCCCCCCAGTGACCCTGCATAGGATAAGTGCTTTGGAAGATGGATGGATGGATGATTGCTAAGTATGTTGTGCTTGAAATGTCTCTGCTAAGTACATGGGAGGGGCATCCATCAAAAATTTTGTAAAATGTCACTTTCAGCCCAGTTTAACCCTGATCACGATCAACGTCGTATGACTGTAACTGTAGATATGCACGTGAGCTGTCAGTCTGGGATGCTCTTGTCATGTCACACCCAGTGTGCAATGGCACCTCTGTATTTTCAGTCCAGGTCTGTGTGCTCCTCTCCACTTCCTGAGCCCAAGCCCATCTGCACCTCGTCTTCCTCTTCCTCCAGCCCTAGTGAATGGGGGATGCAGACTCCTCATCCCAGGACCTGTAGTCCTGTCCAAGGTGGGTAGCCCCCCACCATACATATATAGCTTCTGTTAAGTCAAAAATCAGCTCCCATCACAAGTAGCTCTGCTCCTGTACGCAGCCACTCTCCCTCTGCCCGTGGCCGCTCTGTCACGAGGCCCCAGCCCCATCTCCTTCAGCTCCCAGGATGCCTTGCCTGTGGCTGCAGCCATCACTGAGTACATCGACGCGTACTTCAAGGGAGCTGACACCAGTCGGTCAGTAATCGCTGCTGTGCATGAGAGGACAGCGTCTCTAGATTGGAACTTGGGAGGAGGGTGTATGACATTGACAGCGACATCTTTTGCTTCCTGTCTCCATTTAGCTGTCTGCTGAAGATCACAGGTGACATCACCATGTCCTTCCCTGCTGGAATCACTCGCGTTTTCGCTGCTGGCCCTAATGTCCCTGTTCTCAGCTTCCGATTGGTTAACCTCATGCAAATGGATCACATCCTACCCAATCATAAGCTGCTCTACTGGTAAGCTAGTAACCTGTAACCTCCTACAGCACCCAGCAGATCTGATGGATAGACTGAGACATATCAGATTGTTGCGATCTGCCTTTTTTCCTCAGTGAGCAGTCCCAGGTTGGTCAGAACACCAGAGACTTCTGGTTCAACATGCAGGCTCTCAGCAGTTATCTCCAGAGAGAGGCTGATATCAATCCCCAGGCCTTGTATTATAACGTAGGCTTGGTAAAGTATCAGGTGAGATGGGGACCTTCTGTCATTAGGGCTGGTGCTAAATGAGGCTTCAAAACCCCAAAACGATACTCCTACCCACCACAGATTTGAAGCCTCATTTGCCCCATCACTGCCTGTCATTACTTATAAATAACATTACTGTTTAAGTTCTCATAACTGCTACCTTTTTCATGGTTGATCTTTGTTATAGTCAATAGACAGCAACTGGATTCCCCACTCCACAGGTGTTATCCCAGGATCCCTGCCACGCTCCTCTGCTGCTGTCTGCAGAGTGCCAGCGTGGTGGTACAGTCACCCGCATCTCTCTGGAATACCGTAGCCCAGGCCGTGGTGCAGTACTGCCTATCCAGCTGACCGGCATCCAGGTGCTGCTGCCCCTCGAGGCCACGGCCTGTGATGTGCAGTGCCAGCCGCCTGCGTCATGGTGAGTGGGTGAACGCATATGTGGAGGAAGGTCGAGGTGTGGCCACTTCACTGTGGGTGTGGTCTTCTTTGACATGTAATTGGAGAGGCAGAGTTATGATGGAAAAAAGGTGAGGAAGACAGGAATGTGAATAAAGAGAAAAGGAACACAAGGCAGTCCGGCTGTTTCTCTTTACAGGAATGCCGAGGAAGGATGGCTCCTGTGGAAACTGCCCAATTTCTCACCTACCAGTCACAGTCAAGGTGCTGCTGTCGCCTATCTGCTTACCTGTTTTTTATTTTCCTCCCTATCCCAGCTACCTTGGATCGTGTAGCTGATATTCTCTCATTCATGCCTTTGTTTGCTGTGCTGAAAGTTCTATTCCTCTGTCTCTCTCATGAGCTTTCTGAGGCAATGTAATAACCAACTCTTAGCCCATAAAAGCTGCACAGTTGTTTGTGTGATGTGGGTGAAACTCCACCTGCAGGAGGGTGTGGTGAGGGACACATCAACAAACCTGACATATCCAAGTCACACGAAGAACAACTTGCACCTTTCACTGCACTGAATAAGCCGTCAGAGTGTTTTTGATGTGTTTTATTATGTCTAGTGTGGATTGAGATTTTTACTAGGTTCTTTTTAAGCTATTCGGTATTTGTCCAGCAATGATCTGCTAGCTGTAAGCTTCTGAGCTGAATGGACGAGGATGATAGGACACTACATAGCCTCCATCTCGCCCTGTCAGGCCCAGGACGCTTGTGTGCCAGCTGGCAAAGCTCGGCCCTGCCACGGGGACCTCCTCCCAGTTTAGGTGTGCAGTTCGTGGGCTCTGAGGTTTCTCTGTCTGGCCTGGACATGGAGCTGGTGGGAAGCAGATACCGCATGTCCCTGCTAAAGAAGAGGTTCGCCACAGGTATAACGCACTAGGTAGCCCTCTGTATGGCTAAGAGACATGCTGGACAAGCCACGCTGCCTGCTTTTATCCAGGGTTTATTACCACTCACGATGAGAGTGACAACCACAAGTTATTAATATCCACATAGTGGGCAGTATCTTTGTTTTAAAAAAAAAAAAAAAAAAAAAAAGAGTTGGTAGTTCCTGCAAGTTGTCTTATCCAGAAAAGAGCTTAATCAAACCTGCAGCATATCTGTAAGCTTCACTTGTACAAACATTGTCAGAAAATAAGCAATAAATGTGTAACAATGGCTGGTTGGCGTGCCACTGAAAGTCGAGAGTATTTGCTATTAGTTACAAATAGGAATGAGGCAAAAGAACATGCCATTGATTTTAGATATTTGGGAGTTCAACTAAAAATGTACTGTTCCAGTTGGTATTGAATGGTTGTGGAAATGACTTAGCACGTCTTTAGAGACACAGCTAAGCAGGCATCAGAATGCAGTTTCCATCTGTGGAGATTTCCCTAACGTGGATCTGTACATTTCCCTCTGTAGGAAAGTATGTGGCAGCCTGTTCCATGTGAAGAACATGGGCAACCAGGCACCAGACAGCACTTTGACCTACTCTGTAGCCGCTTCCTGGCTCCCATCTGGAGGGTACAAGCAGCTGCAGAGGGTCTATAGCAGGAGAAATGTCCTCCAGGATAGTCTGGTGAATATGGACCAAGCTAGCACTGAAGCTACCTGTGAAGGTTTCCCCTATTAAAATGCACAACCAGGGGGCTTCAAACAATGTTTGGGACACCATTTTTGTAATTAGGTTATATGTAATGTCAGTTTGTGTTAATGTAAATAAGTTTAGCTGCAGATAAGTATAATTGATTATTATGGGTTGGCATTGTATACTGATATGATTAGTAATGGATTTCTCAGCAATCTCAGTAGATCCATTACAATAAATGCTACTTTTTCCAAAATTAAAGGTGACAAACTTTTTATTGGATCCTTTTCTAATCAACAACAAATCTGTTTACACCAATTTTTTAGACATCTTGAGCAGTACAAAATACAACAACTATGCAGTTAAATCCTCAGGCTATTTGAAGTGTTGTCAACATTATTAAACTTTTAAAAATTAGAGCAAACTATTTTTAAAAACCCTCCGCCAAGTCTTACAATCTTTCCAAAATGTCCATACATGTTAGAAGAAACTGCCTTCCCTAGAATCTTAACGGGCGTCATACTGGGTCAAAAATCTTTATATGTCTAAAATAACTGCAGGGAATCAAACAAGTTAAGATCCAATTTTGGGAGAGGTGGAATACATAAGTAAATTACAGATCTCAAAACAACGAGTTTTAGAAATACAGACATCAACCACTTGGAACTTGATTCCAATTTTCACCAAGGACAAGTCACTTCAGAGCATCGAAGTATTCGTGACACTTTATTTAGCCTTTGTAATAAATGACATGAAATACACAGAATATACAGTGGGACAAGGAGGAAATGGCTACAGCAGACAGCTGTTAAAGGCAAATGCAGAAAAACTGGAAACAGACAAGGGAAAGGTTACCGAGTGATAAAGGCCAAATGAACAACCGTCTCCTGTAAGAGGTCAAAGGTTATGACTGGTCTTGCCACAGAGCAAACCACTATACAGGTAGTGTATGCAGACTGTGGACTTAAAGGGCTGGCTTTGTAGAACACTCCAAAGTAGAGAGCTTTTATACTAATTTCAAAATGAATATTTATTTGATAGGGTAGAGAAAAAGGCCACACTGTAAATACTGCTGCCACTGGTGACAGAAGTGAATTTAGTCTGGGGGAGGGACATTCAGTTTACATTTTGAAAATTAATGTTAAAAAAAAAAAATCAACACCAGTTGTCTACATTCAAAGCTCAAGTGAAGGCATTTCAGCCGAGCGGTTAAGATGACCACAGGGCCAGAGTCCAAGTGGAATCCCTACCTTGGCAGCGTCACCCAATGCGAGCGTAGGCTAGAACAACAGTAGCACACTTACAGCAATGATTGTAAGATGAGGGTTTCAGTGTTGAGTTGTCGGCAGTGGGAAGCTTCCCATTGCCTCAGTCCCATCAGATATACTGCAAAAATAAGCTATAAAAAAAGCAGGTTGGGAACTCTCGAAGGTCACATTGACCTTGCATTCCTAGGTAACGTACAATCAATTTGCAAAGAGTACGATGTTACAAAAACCGCTGATTCTGAGAAAGGACCACATCACTTTCGAGTCTAGCGCAAGAACCCTTTGGTTAAGGGGGTTTGCATCACTGTGCACCGAGTGCAGCGGAGGCCACAGAGTAAGGTAAGGTTTCGGCTACGTTCGAGAACGTCTGAGGTTACGAAATGATACATTCAGACCGTGGTAGGACTGGGGGGAGAGGCACAGCTGTAGGAGGAGGAGAGGTTTTCCATCTAAGGCACTGAAGAAGAAGGGAAAAAAATAATAAACTATAGTAGATAAAACACAAACCAACCATACAAGGTTATATTTTATAGAAAGTGAGCACTGTACAAGGTATATCCTTGTATTCACAGTTTGAGCTGCAACGTGGAAATGGAACCGGGGGGGGGGGTCTGAACCAAACCCCCATTGAAGCCACACATAATCTCGTAGTAGCACTTGATTTCTCTGAGAGATGGACAGCTAAAGCTCACACAGGGACTGGCTTCTGCCGCCCACAAACACTGCCGCCACGGGTCCTTCAGTAGACCTCCAGCCCTGAAAAAGGCGCTGTGGCAACTCAACCAGTACCCTCAGATCTCCTGAAGGGAGTGGTTGATCTCCACACGTTCCCTCTTGACAGTCGGCTCACCGGGCCTCTGGGAACCATCACCGTCACTTCCTAGCTCGCTCATGTCATCAGGGTACGGTGGCTCTGGCGGGGTGGGGTTTAAGAGATGTCACAGAGGCTGACACGGCACAGAATGATCAGACAATTAACATGGACATGGAAGCCCTACCTTTATCCATCAGCATGGGCATTGTGGAGTTGAGCTCGCTGAACTGAGAGCAAAACATAGAGAGGGTGTGTATTAGGGGGTGATTTAAAAACACAGGCATATGCCGTGACCCCAATAGCCCCGGGCTCACCTCCCCCATGACGGCGATGGGCGTCTCGCCAGTTGCCTGGGCAACGCGGTGCTCCACCAGGTAGAACATGTACTCATCGTAGAGCAGGCGGATCAGGTGGAAGGAGCCAAAGCTGGCGGCGCTACGGAGGGTTAGGTCGCGGATCACCATGGAGCTGGCAGGGCAGACAGTTGTTACCATGGGGAAAATCAACTAGTGAGAGAATCAGCATCAAAAGTGGAACTGACTGCCAGCTGGCATCTCAGTGGAGCCATGAGCAAGTGTCCCATTCCACAAGAAAAACAATTAATCTAAACTGAAATACCAAAAATAATGCAGGGGATATGGTGGCTTAGTGTGCAGAACTACTGTCTCATATGTTCAGGGTGAGGGGTTCAAACCCCACCTCTGCTGTGTGTGGATTTTGTATTTTCTCTCCCTTTTGAGGGTTTCCTCAAACAGCCCAAAACCATACAATCATACAACTGGACTAACTGGTTCCTACAAATTGCCTGTAGAAGGTGAGTGACTGAGTGTACCCCAGCAGTGTGCCTTACACTGCCCAGAACAGGCTGCAGGCCATTGTGCCCCTGAAATGCCATCTTCTTAAGGGATCTCCATCTGCATTACCTAATGGCTTCCAGTGAAATAGCTGGTAGGTAAAGCTGGGAGTCAATGGCAGTGGGCCTACCTGTAAAAAGACCACTTGAGCAGGAATTGGCGAGCAGCTCTGGGGAAGCTGGGGCTGCCCTCGTGGGCCTTCAGCACCTGGTCCACCACATTGTCCAGCCAAGCTGCCCACTGGTCCAGGGAGCTCTGCTGCTGCAGCGTCACTTTGAAGTCCTGCTCCAGCCGCTGCACCACGCTCTCATCGCACTGGCACACCCACGAGGCCTGCTCCTGGATCATGGAGACACCAACCACGAACCATGAGGGGGGTGAGAGGGGGGCTGGGGCGGGCATGGGGTAGGTAGCGTAGATACCTGCACGTTGGCAAAGTCCACACGATTGAGGTCACTGAGCATCTGATTGATCTGCGAGGTGTTCTGCAGGACTGCGCGTGCCGCCTGTGCCAGGTGGTTCAGGGATGTGTACCTCCGCAACGTCTGTGCAAAGGCACTGACCACTGCGACCTGGGACATGACACATGTGCACGCACACGTGCACACCAGTGCTGTTTACACCCAGTCTCATAGGCTCACAGTCTGGCCACCCAGCCTGGAGGGGAGAGGAGCAGTACCTTGGAGCGGACGATCTCCTGGGGAAAGTCACTCATGGCCGTGGTCAGCCAGCCTTCAAGGCTCTTGGCAAAGTTTCGTATGGCTTGAGTGAGGGTGCCTATGAGGAAGGGGGAGAGAGGGCAATTAAACTAAACCAGTGACAGTGGGGTAGCTCAGCAGACGACTTCAGGCGAGGACAGCAGCGGACTGACTGGGGACGGGCCGGAGCACGTTGGGGATGAGGATTTCCACCAGGGCCTGGTACAGGATGTGGTCACAGTTCCGCATCCACTGTTTGAGAGGCTCATACTTGCACAGGGCCACCAGCTTCTCCCTGGGCATGGCCCCCTCGGGCTCTTCCTCGCTGTGGAGACACAGGCCCGTCAGTCATGCCCTCACACTCTGTCACATGACAAGCTTCAAATGAAGCTCCACCCACACACATGCCACCTCCCTGTGGTAGTTTCCTCATCAGTACTGTGGTGGTTATACACACAAACGGATGACTATGAAAACAACCCAGACCATATTTTTTGGAAAGAACAGGTATGTTTCCTTCCTTGGTGCTGCAATAATGACGGATAAGTCACAGTTTCATCGTTTTTCCATTAAAACTGCTTTCCTGGTTCATGGGAGACCAGGCTTTGTGAATTCAATGATGAACATGTTTTTACATGCTTGATGCATTAAAAAGATAGAAGGAATGTGTGCGGGGGTGTTGATTTTGACAGAAAGCCACCAATGATTTATGAAGTGCCTGACTTGCCCTGTCTGGGCTTCTGATACTTAATTGGAGCACAGCGGTAGTTCGCAAATCCGCCCGCATGTACTACTGCTTCCTTTAGGTACACCAGGAAAACTAAATGAACGTAATTATTTGTAGTAGTGGTCTCCTGTAAAACACTTACCTATTAGGAAGTGCTGTGGCTCCATCACTAGATGGCACTGTTGAATACCAAAAGGTCTGCCACAGTTTCTCTATGTAGTGGAACTGGAGGTTCATCACCACGTCCAGAGTGGCCTGTGAGATGTCAGGAAAAACAAATTAAAGCTACTCTTCTGTAATGGTTACACACCGGGCTGCTTCCAGCAAGAGCGCTCTCAAATTTGGAGCTGTCAGCAGTAAAAACCCACAATATTTACAATCATGCTTGATTAATAATTTTTAAATTCACTGTTAAATTAGTATTTTATTTTCCGTGCACACACAAAGTCACTATCTAGTTAAATTTAGCTTTGCAAATAAATCCTTAATTTCAGTGTTTAAAAAGTTAGTCTCCTGTCCAAGATAAGCAATTGGAAGAGGCATGGCTGGAAAGGCTTTTTTGTTTTGACATGAACACAAAAAAAAAAAAAAGTGTGTATTGCACAAATTCAGATTCTGCTCATATGACACTGTGCGTGCTTCCAGGGCCGCAGGGTGGCTATGCTACGACATGAGCCAGATTCAGAGCGGACGGGTGGGGAGAACCCCCGGCCAAGCCTGGCACGTGCTCCACCCCGAGCTGCGTGACTCAGCACCAAGGCCCAGGCTGATGCATGGAAGCATGCAGGCAAGCAAAAGACAGCAGTTGAAGCAGAACGTGAGCGCCTCCAACAGGTGAATATTCAGTGCACCGCACCTTTCCGGGTTTAGCTGAAGGATCCTCTACATACAGTTCTTTGCACGGTATGGATTTTCTTTGAATCACAGGATATGTTTTTGCTCCCTCAAACTATTGCCATAGCAACCTTGTTTGCTGTTGCCCCCAGCAACTGCTTAAACACTGGACTCCAAAACAAAAAAGGGAAAAAAAAAAAAAATCCCATTCTAAGAAAGAAAAAAAAAGTTTTTCCTCCCCTGTTTCCACAAAATTGGCTTTGAGTCTGCCTGAGGATCCCTAAGCTCAGAGGAATGAGTCGGCAATTCCATGCAATCGCCCACTTGCTGTCAGGGCTGTCCAAAGCCTTGTTTGTTAATTTCCCTTTTGGAACATGCAGTCAAGGCCAGAACTGATCATGGACCTTAAAAAGACCTACTATATCTTTACAGTTCATTCTTTCTGTGAAGCGTGCAGGACTTGAACACTACAGTTCTAGCTCACCCCACATTTTAATCAATCTGCAGCTTACCTTCACTACTGTAGGGAAATGTCCTAGAACAGTTTATTGTTCTTACTAATGCTGTTAGCTTTGTGTAATTAGTCCAGTTTTACTCTGGTCATAAAAATGCATGAGGTGTTTATGTGCTGACATAAGAGTCCTCAACCAGGGATCCGCAGATAACTTACAGGGGTCCACAGTAACATGTAAAACCTGATGTCAATACCTGTCGAAATGCTCATGTTTTACTTTTGGGCTAACAGCTACCAAATTATCAGCATGTTACTCTCTTCTACTTTTAAAATGCATCTTTTAATGCAGCTTAATTAATAAAGAAAATAATTCAAGAATCAACGAATAAAATGACTCAGTGGTCTGGTCTGCGTTCACTTGGTAGTCCTTGGGTTAAGACAGCTGCAAAAACAATGCAGTATTGTGCAGCAGTCTGAAAGTGCATCAACGCCCAGGCCTCCCACTCATTCATCCAGGCTGCTGTAAAACCCACCCACTCACTCATCCAGACTGCTGAGAAACCCCCCCCTCAATCACTCGCTCGCTCATCCAGCCTGCTGTAAAACCCATCCACTCACTCATCCAGCCTGCTGAGAAGCTCCCACCTCACTCATCCACTCACTCCCCCATCCACCCATCCAGCCCACTGGGAAGCCCCCTACTCAGTACCTCACAGTGGTCTCTGTAAAGGTTCTGCAGCTTCTTCACATCACTCATGGTCAGGCACTCAGGCAGTGGGTGGGAGCCCAGGTCAGGGGCTGGGAATGGAGGCAGGCTGCGGGACACGTCTGACAAGGCAGTGACATACGGGGGACTTTAGCTGAGAGAATGACGGCGGACAGCTGGCCACAGCTGCCTCTCAGACATCACAAACCCCTGTAACTCTCTTCAGTTCAACAACAAATGTGCACCTTAACCAATTTAAATAAAGAAGGCATAGTATCTGGGAGTCCAATCACCCTTCCTCTAGCATCGCTATGGAAACAGGCGAGAGGTGATATTATTTAGCATGTCGCCCATCTCCATGTCAGTCAAGCCCCACCCCCACTCCCTGGTGGGGACTCCAGTCACACCCTTACCGATGTACTGCTGGTGATGCTGACTCTGGGCGGCCACCGACTGCTCAGGGGTGGCAGACAGGTGCTGTCCCCCCCCTGACAGGCCATTCCCCCCCCCGCTGTCCACTTTCTGCAATGGCTTGAACCTGTGGAGCAGAGGAACAGGGGGGCATTGACAGATTTGGCTCGGCACGAGGGCACGGGGTGTGGGACGACGGGCTCACCTCTGCTTCTGGTGCACAGGCTGCTGCCTCATGGCCATGTACTGTGAATCCTCCTGGAGCCGGTTGAGCGGCGAGTCGGGCTTCAGGCGGATGCCGTAGTAGTGGTACTTGGAGTTTCCTCTGACAGAGAGAGCGAGCAAGCAGTGGAGTGAGACGCTATGAGAGATACCCCGTCACAGTGCTGCGTCCCGCTAGGAATCAGACACTGCCACGCGGTTAAGCCGAACCTGGTGCCCAGCCGCCGCGTACGCAGGCCCATGAACACAGAGCGGATGAGCTTGCCAAAGGAGGCGGCGTTCACCGGGTCCAGCTTCTGCTCCTGACAGTGGCGCAGGTAGTGGTTGTATAGTGAGCTGCGGGGTAGGCTCACACCCTCAGCTGTCTCGTAGTTGTCCAGCAGCCACTGGAGCTGAGCAGAGTACACGGCAAAGCGTCAGGCACGCTGACCGGTCTACGTTCCACCACAAAGCTTCGATATTCACCCTAAAGGTCACCTCAGCACAAATAAACATGCAAATGCACTCATTTCTAATCTTTCATGGATTTCCACCAAACTACACGCAACAGAAATCCACAAACCAGAGTAAAGACAAACATCTCAAACATAAATCAAAAGTTTCAAAGCTGTGTGGCTCATAATGTTGTCAGGTAGGGAGACTGACTCAATGAGCCCCAAGAAGCTTGTCCTTAAATGGCGCGAAGCAGACAAAGGAAGCCCAAACTGTGAAGATGTCCATTATGTAAAGAGACAAATCTGGATTTGCAGATGTGTCATTATTAAACCACCTGTTTCCAGAAGGGGGGGAAGGAGGGGAACAGCTCACACTGTCTCCGTGTGCTCCCGCAGAGACAGCTTTGATGTAATGGATAATTACTTTACAGCTGTGCAGCACGTGCTGCTGAAAGACACATAATCTCATCTTTGGAGCAAAGAGATCCGTCTCAGAAGATCCCAGAATAGTCAAAGGATAAATGGCTGTCAAGTGCAGCACGCAGAGCAGACCGGAGAATGGATGCAAGGTGAAAGCAGTGCATTTTGGGGAATCTCCCTTGAGACAAACTCCCTATGAAGACTGTTAAGGTGCTGCCTATCAGCATAGCGTACAAATTAAACGGCCTTGGTCTCTGAGACAGTAGTGCAAATAAACACTTGCATGTCGATTAACTTTCGGTTTTCATTTAAATGGTTACTCTGGTTGAGTATAGGGCCAGGAGGAAACAGGTTTCCATCTGTTGCAGGTGTCTGAACATTTCAAGTTAACTGGGGGGAGGGGTAGGAGTTACATTCAGAGTGTTAAGATGAGAAGTCAAAGGAACACACAGGGCTCTGTGCCAGTCACACCCTTTCCTGAGTATCTGAGAAACCTCCTCTGCATCAACGTCTGCTTCAACAGAACCACAGTTTGCTCCTGTTGGCCGAGGATGACATCCGTGGAGGACAGTGTGGGCAGGGAGGCCAGGCAGAGAAAGGCTTCAAGCACGAACACAGCCAGACAGCCATGGCAAGCCAGACGCAAGACAGTTCCAGTGACACTGAGAGACAGGAAGCATGAGCTCATCGGGCAGGCCCAAGGATCAACCGCTGTGGCCCGAAGAGGTCGATAGGCAATGAGCTTGCTTTGGCTGGGGAGGGGGGTGGGGGAAGGGAGCAGGGAACAAGCAGAGGAGGGGACCCTCCTCTCCAATGGCACTCCTGGTTGACTGGTTGACTTACATGGCTGTTGAGCAGGGTGCTTTTGTGAGTTGCTATCCCCTCAGACTTTTGGAGGTTTTCAATCGCCATTTCAAGCTACAGAAAAAAAGAAGAAGCATGCAGATATATAAAAGAGGGAGAGGGAAAGGGGGAAGAAAGGGGAGAAGGGGGAAATAAGACGTAAAATAAGCTGCAGCCAGATCTGTGCGTTCCCATTACACTCGAGTCAGTGTTGCAGCCGAATTCATTACTGGCTAACAAAAAGCATGCAAATGAGAGGACTCATAGGGTTAAGCTGCAGACTGAAGGCCCTCCTTGTCTGACAGTGAAATGTATGCAAATGTGCACTACGAATGGGGATCAGGGGCATGCAGCAGTCAATGCGAGTAAGCTGTCAATTTCCAGTCCCCCAACAAAACTACCTTCCCTCCCAGCAACCTTTGGGGGGACCGAAAAATAACCAGAGAAAAAATACAGAACGTTGCATATAACTCCTAGTTAAGCTCACAGAGAACTTCAATCCTTGATGGATAACGTCCCATTCTAAAGCAGAGGAAGGCACAGTGTCCAGCGTGCACCCGCATTCATGCCCCATGCTTTTAGGGACAGCCTTCAAATCTGCAGTCCTGACCAGGTGACTGGATGGGTGGGAGGTGTCGAGAGAGGCCGTGGGTCAGCGCTCATGTGGTTAAGGGGACCTGGGGGAGAACAGCTGTAGGCGGAAGAACCAGGCCTCCCAGCTCCAAGGCAGCAGCATGAGGTTAGAATGGCTTGGCCGTGCAGACACAAGCAGTGGGGAAAGTCACGTCACCGACATGCATCTCAACAGGTCACCCTCTACCTGTCACCAAAATGGAGGGGGATGGGGCTGTCTGAAAGGAATGATTTAGACTCATTTTCAGGTTGAGTACTAAAAATGCACCTAGAATGAAGTTATTAGTGCTAATAATAATAATAAAAATATTAAAGCACACATTGCTGGCCGTGGCCTGGTATTCATTTGCAGCATGCCCAGCTATCTGAATTGACCTGATGTCACACAGCTCTGTGAAGTAAAGAGTTGGAGTGCGTCCTCTTGTTCGTTTAGCGCTGCACCCTAAAATTGCTGACCATCTACTCGCACAGTCAGACCCGCTCCAGCATCCCGTCATCGCATTCATGATGACGTGTTGGCAGCAAGGGTGGCCATCTCATCTCGGCCATGGCCTGATGGGACGAAAGTGCCGGCACCTTCCATCAGAGCATACCATAGCAGACGATGAGCGGGATGAGTGGGAGGCGTGGTGCCGGCTGCCCTCCATGCCACCCCCGTGGATAAGGTAGGCGCTGCCACCGCTGGAGATGATCTGGCCACCGCCCACATCCATGGCGATTCCCACCATGCCGTGTGGTGGCCCGCCCCCGCTGCCCCCACTGCCGCCGGCTGATGACACCACCGCCGTGACCGGGGTGCCTGCCCCTGCCTGTGCGTCAAAGTAAGCTCCGCCACTGGCCTGGCCATACAGCTGCCCATCGGGACTATAGGAATAGGCCGCACGGCTGGGGAGGAGAGGTGGTCACATTTTTGTGAGCAGGGTTACCTCACTCTGAGGCCCCCAACACAACACACTGCAAAGTAAACAACTGTGCATGCTGGACATCTCATTATTTCACCAACACGTTTAACAAAAGCATTAATAAACAAAAGTCATGGTGCAACTTCGTAGGTAGCTGGAAAACAAAGAATACAGCAAAAATTTTTTCATTGATCAAAATAACTGACAACTGAGTTTTGAGCACTGCTTACGGTCTTCATCCGAATCCTGCTCATAAACTATTCCCAATTAATCTTAGAGGAGTCAATGCCTAGCCAGTGTCAGTCTAACCTTGCACACATCTGTTTAATTAAAGTTTTAATTACGGGCCAATTAGCAGCACAGAAATGAAAAGGCGACAGAAATGCAGAAAAGAAATAATATTGACAGAAGAATGCTGCCTTGTCAACTTCAATTAGTATTTTACAGCATTATTTATATAGCCCTCCGAGTAGCCACCTGTGTCCTGGGAAAGAGAGACACTGAAAGTTAATATGCTTTTCAGGGGGGTTAACACTTATACACTCAGAGCACACGCTCCTGTGATGCCGGATACTTACATGGTTCCATTGGTGTACACGGCCTCGCTGCTGTCTACGTACTGGACCTGGGACTGGTACACATGTTGAGCCTGCTGCTGGACCTTCAGGGAGATGGGGGGTGTCAAAATTTAGGACCCCACCAAGCTGTGGACCAAAGCCATTTGACTTTCCTGCTTTGTGAAGCTGACTCATATGTTTGTGAGTGGCGGAAGGTATGTCAAACACAGACAAGCTCTAACAGATCATCTGTAAGATACCAACACAGAATACAGGGATTGGGTATTTCCAGGCTGTTCACTATACAAATAATACAATGGCTGTATAAGTGCAAGAGCTGGAAAGTTAATAGTATTTATCCCTACATGCCAATGGAGGAATCTGCTGATAATCTGGACAGCCCTGTCCAACTGTATTTCTGTCTATTTGCTGACAGACAGCAATAACTAAACTGCTGCTAAAACAGTTTTCACTCATTCCTATACTTAGAAGATTTGTAGATGGATAGAGCGTACAGCTGAGATCTCCGTCACATGACCCACTCCACCCACTTCCCACATTTCTCCATTGACTTCACCCACACTGTACAGGAATATCGACATTTGACTAACAGCATTTCCCTCCTCTGAGGTGCTGTGTTCACACAAATTCCGAGGAAACCTGTGTCAAAACAAGTGTGGTCATGGCTGCCTTCCCACTGACTGCGGAGGTGACGGGCGTACCTGCTGCGGGACCTGCTGTACCCTGGGCACAGGTAGCTGCTGCACGGCAGCAGTCTTCTGGGCGGAGCCCGTGGCCTGCACCAGCACCCTCTGAGGGGAGACAACAAGCTCCATCACACCAGCACGCATCACTCTTGCGGCAGTGAGGTTCCCTTTTCAGCTGCCCCCTTCTTCTCAGAATCCCCCACACCCCTCCCCCATGGATGTTTAAAGGACTGACCTTGCAAGACAGAAAGGGGGGTGGGGGCCTTCAGGCATTTTCATGATTGCCATCTAAGCAGCCGCAACACAGCTTATTTAGTGCCTGGTTTCTATCTGAAGCTAGGGTAGTACAAGCAACATAGATCACGAAGCTGAACTAAGTAGGGCAGTGCTGGCTTCTCTCAGGAGTGTTCATCTGTCACAGCTGAATATGAGGCACTACCCGAAACGTTAACGATACAACCGGAAAGCTGGATCTTGGCATCCTCTCTAAATCCCTCGTCCAGAACAGACATCTGTAAAAGCTGTGGATTTGTAAAACGAGAGGGTGGGGGGTAGCTGCACATGGTCTCTGCTATGACAACACCGCTATGGGTAAAGTGAGGGCCAGATATATGTGAAGTTGCTGCACATCTATCACATCAAACTGATCCCTGTTCTCCTCACCCGGGTCACATGGGTGGCCCTGGAGAGCCTGCACTAACCAGAGCAGCAGTGCTTTCTCACCGCTGGCAAACAGGGACCTGTGATAACCTGAGAGTCCTGCAGATGGCGCATCTGCCATCATAGCATGAATAGCTTCCTTGGAATGGGGGCCACAATCTGAGTTATGGAACCGAGCTTCCCCTCAGGAACGACACCTTTATCATGTCAGCCAAGCAGCTCGGGAGCATGAGTTACAAACGTCCTGCAGATGGGACGCTGAATTACGAGGGAGTGGAGGTACCTGCTGGGAGGCCGGGACGGGCTGCACCACAGGGGCCTGGGCCGAGGTGGACGTGCGGAGTGGTCCGCCTGGCGCTGAGTCGGACCCTCCCTCTGAGCTCTGCATGCTGAAGTCTGTGGGCGAAGAGTGCGGTGAGACGCTGATGGGAGAGCGGGGGGCATCTGAAGGACCCTGTGGGACACTGTGTGAATGAGCACAACCAAACGGGGTACCCATGCAGCAAATGAGAGCTCCCATGAGGCGCCGATCCATGAAGCCCAATGATGATTATGCTGGCGACATCTGCTGTGACTGGCAGAGGCCGGCTGATAAACAGGAAGGAGTGCCCTGGGCAGTGATACAGTGGCTAAACCCTGCACAGCCAAGACCTTAAGCAGTTCCCCAACGTGTAAAGGACACGAACCATGTGAAAGGTGAGGAAGTGAACAATGGGCAAAGAGAGAGGGAGAAGCGCTACAGGAAACAACAGCAATGGAGAGATGGAGGCAGAGGAAAACTTCTCTACGGGCAGTGTGGACTTGGCCCCCGCCTTAGTCCGGAAGGTTTGAAGCATTTGTTTCGAATGAGAGATGTCCTTTGGGGGTTTCAATAATCCAGCTGATATGAGGAAATTCCTGAATGCTTTGTAAATGTTGGTCGGTTACTATGGTGAGGAATCCATAGCAACCACCCCCGACCCTGCCCTTCTAACTACTCCCTGCACCCCCTTTCTATTCTCTTTTGAAGCTCATGTGAAGTGGGGGGGGGGGGGGGAGAGAGGGAGGGAGAGGGAGGGGGGGGGAGTGGGACAAAGACAGAGAAAGAGAGAGAGAGAGACAGAAAGACAGAGAGAGAGAGGGTGAGAGGGAAGT
>JAACJT020000028.1:3495641-3517455 GCA_009936485.2 Gymnarchus niloticus | reverse complement strand
CCCCCGCCCTCCCCACTTCCTCCCTCCTCCCTACGGGCCCGGGGGGGGGGGGGGGGGGGGGGGGGGGGGGGGGGGGAGCGGGAACCTATCCCAGGCAGCCTTAGGACACAAAGTTGGAACATGCTACATGGGGTCTCAAGCCATTACAGGGCAGTGAGAGCAAACTCATGCACATACTCACACACTATGGATAACTCAGCCATGCCAGTTAGTCTACATTGTATGTCTTTGGTCAGCAGGAGGAAAACCACGATGCATGGGGAGAACATGCAAACTTCACAAACACACACAACTGGAGGTGGGATTTGAACCCCCAACCCTGGAGGTATGAGGCAATAGTGTGGAGGTATGAGGCTAACCACTGAGCCCCAATTGGAACAAAAAAAACTATATCAAAATGCCAGTGTAACTAATTGTTTTAAAGTCTTCAAATTGCAGCCACTGAGGGGAGTACCTTTAACAGTTGGGTCCAAGTCATTACTACCCAATTTCATATGGTTCATATAGCTCATATGGCTTGGCTTACTGTTTCTGGAGGAAACAGTCTAGTTCACTGTCAGGAAGTGATACTACCTGGCAGTCATTTAGGCATGACTGCTAACACAACACAATAAAACAACAATAGCATGGAAATATTCCAGAAATTAAGACACAAAGGAATAATCTCTCAAACAAAGTCTTGGCTACCATTCTCCTTTCAAGTAAAAGAATGCAAAGATTACAGAACAGAGTATTCATATCCAATCTGTACAAGTTATATCCAGCTCAGAGGAAACACCAGAGAAACAAAGGTCTTCAAAGCCTCTGAGTGTAAGCAGAGACAACCGCGTATCAGCAGGTATGCATGACTGCATTGGATTTCAAGTACTGAAGTACACTGAGGATCACCTGCCTACTGATGATACAGCCGGCATCCTTCAGTGGACTTAAGAGGCTTGGGGTAAGAAAAACAGACACATCCAGTCTGCTGGGCGACAGAAGACTGGTGGACTATTTCCAAACTGTCAAGACATTAAGGAACAAATGACACCTTATCCCTTTCAAACCACATCTGAAGATGGGGGAATGTCACATGTGCAACATCCTACCTCTGAATCCCAGAGGTAGCCCAAATCAGCGGGGGAACGTACAAACAACACAATCCACCCAGCTTCCTTTCAGAAAGGCTTATTCTGCTTGGCAGTGATTCACCCAAACAAAGGTACAACTCTGTCATCTTTCATGCTCTTCCACTGGTATTATTTCAGACAAGCGAGTGAAATGCAGATTAACCGCCGTGGCCTGAATAGGTGTGAACAGTTCCCACTGCAATATGCCCACCTGCCCATCCAAATAAAGCATTCTGCCTCAACGCAGAACACTGCCAGCCCTGGAATTTCACATGCCGGAACCTGAGTGGAGCCAGTGGCCTTTCACGCCACACTCTGGCTGGGAGGGTTGGGTAAGATGATGAAGCAGAAATGAGAAGTGGGGGGTAGCTGTGTACAGACATTCAGAAACCAAGTGTCATGATTCTTAAGGAGAGCCTTTAGGGCAGAAGGAAAACAGAAGGAAAAAAGGCAGATTAACAGACTGAAGAAAAATAAGCAGTCAGGATAGAGCAGTGTCAATCCATCTAGTCGAATGACGGAGCAATCACAGACCACAATAACAACAAATGTGAGAGGCTGCAAATAATCCTTAGGAACGACATGAACTTAAAGCTGAAGGCACAGCAAAAACTGGTGTTTTTTTTTTTTTTTTTTTTTTTATAGTTGCCCAGTCAACCAATGCACGGTGCATAGGTACAACCTGAGCCCATCCTCACTCCCAGCAGGTACCATTGGACATGCTACTAGACATGCCTGCTGTCCTACACCTCTCAGACGAAAAGGAAAAAAAAAAAAAAAAAATAAGAGCCAGCCACGTGAGCTCTTAAAGGCAGGCATCGATTAATGGAGAGCAGCACAACAGCAGGGAGCTCTGCTTCGGTGACTACGACGACGAACCTTGAAAGTGTCTGACAGGCACACGGGCATGAAACCACCACACCCAACAATTAAAGAAACAGGAGTGCAAGCTGCTCCACCTCAACTGCCGGGAGGACCATGTCCTAACAGCACTGCAAAGCTTCAGGTGCCGAGCTGACAGACATAATAAACAGGGGAAACCTCAGGCTGCACTCTGTGGGCCCGCACACATACTGCACAGCTATGCATTAGCCCCAAGATCTCCTTTCCCTTTCCCAGCACCGAGATACAGCACCAAGTGGCTTTAACTCACCCGCAAAACACGGTGCGACCAAAGATCTATAAGAAAAAGCCAAAGGGCTGGCAGGGTCTCAGCCCCCCAAAAGCACTCAGCCTCTCCTTTTCAGTACAGGAAATAAACTAAGAGAAAAGACTTGCACCAAAACTGCTAGGCCAGCTGAAGGGACAGTTGAAATAGACTTGCACTAGAGTCAACTGGAAAAGAACATGGATGCACGTGACACCTGGGAACTGTCAAGATTACCTATGCTGCAAAACAGGCAACGTTCATGCGATGAAATAAAACAAACTGAGCATATCAACAGAGCTGCTTTAAAACAGCACACACGCGGAGGAGGTTGTACCTAGTATGTTTAAAAGGCTTTGGAGAACGTAAACCCAATATTGTAGCTTGTGCATAATTACAGGTTTGGGTGCATGCCTCCCATTGTACTTTGATATATATTGTCTAGAAAATGTTTTATACAAATAGAAATTAATCATCAAGTCATTTTTTTACATTTTGTTTATGTCACAAGGCTGCTCATCTGTTTTCAGATAAGAAGCTCCACATTTGGCACAGCTGTTTAGAATAAAAGGGTTAAAGCTATACCAAGCAAAACCGAGTAGGGACTGGGGCATAAAGATAGAGCAAAGGGTTAAAACCTAAATGGGTTAATCAAGGAGGCCAGGGAGGAAAGCCCCAGGCCATTAAGGAGGTACAATGAGACCAAGAGCTGCCTGTCAACCCTACAGCATTTCTACAGACAAAAACAAGACTGTAGCAACTTACTGTGATGGACGGGTGATATCAACAAACTTACAAGCAGGCCAACAAATACAGACAAGATTCCAAAAAAGGTATGCTTTCATTGTGTTAGGGACAGCACATATGAGTGTGTTTTATGTAATGATGGGACAAATGAGGCTTCGAAACCTATGGTGGGTGAGAGTATCCTGTACTATCGCAGTTCAAGATACCCCCGCCCACCATGGTCATCGAAGCCTCATTTGTCCCATCACTAGTTTTATGCGCTGATGTTCAGAGGGTTGGGGGGAAGGGCCTCTTTCTGTTTTTACTGTCCCCAGAAGAATGGCCAAAGGAGAAGGAGGGGAAAAAACACCTATTGTAATGTAAATGACGATGCCCTGTTGGCTGTTTGTGGCAGGAAATTTAATTAGCAGTTCTGTAGCCACTATACAAACCAGGTGGAATGTGAGGAATGCCCCAGGCAATGAGAAGAGCCAAAAATGGGAGAAAAAGTGCGGGCTACAAGCAGAACATGTCATATTAATGCAAGTTCCAACTTGCTGCTGTAGAACAGCAAAGCCATTTGTTAGTAATGTTTTTTTTTTTCCCCCCCTGAACTGGGAGGGCTTGTCATGAATAAAACGTGCAAACTCAGAACACCGGTTCTCCTTATCGTGCCTCTGAAGGTCCAAGCTGATTCTGAAGATCCGTTAACACCATACTACATATACAAACATACAAAAAATATTCATGAATATCTTTCTAATTTTAAAAGGTTACAAAATGGGAACAGAAGTAAAAAATTATCACAATACCCTAAATAAATAAAAATAAATCCAGGGTGCCCCACATCGTTATATGCATGATTTGATTGTCTGATGAGCCTGAAATTTATGCTAGTGTATCAGACTGTCCATTTGAAAAGGGCTCAATTTACATTTGGAATAAAAGGCACAATTAATTAATGAAGGTTGGCTGACTAAACTACGTTTAATTGGAGGGTTATTATTGGCTTAAAATAAGACATCCGGAAGAAACCCAGATGAATGAACAAATTTGTCCTACTTCTGAGCAGCAAGACGCATCCTTTCAGCTTATGGTAATAATAGTAATTGCATCTGCCATTAATATATTCTAAATCCCAAGCCAATAATTGCCAGGGTCTCAGAGACATCATCTGTTTGTTTGCATTTGCAGCAAGAACAAAGTTCGTCGCACAAGAGGAGGACTGGCAAACTATGGTGGTATATTTATTTTCCACTCAGGAATAACCCTCTGCCCTATGTGTGCATGTCCAATGAATGCAGGTGTCCATGAAGACTTCCTTCAACCCGACCGCTGAGCACACAACCACAATAAACACTGCCAGCCTGCCAAAATCATGTCAAAGCTGTTTTCTCGGGTCTTGTCTGACCAAGGCTCCCGATTGCTCTTGCTATTTTTCTTCTTTTAACAAGCAATGGCACTCCTCCTTTGCCAGAAAAACCATCTGTAGATATACTTAAGGTTAGTAAATCTTTCAGCTTTAACATTGTGCCTCCCACCCCATCTGCACTTCAACTGCAGAGCCACTAACAGTGGATAATTCAAGGTTCAAACCTACTCCATCCCACACAGATTTCCCAAAAAGTACCCAGGGGTTATCAGGGCTGCAGATGTTAACAGCACTTAGATATGACCTGGACCTGAGGGCAAATAAAGTCTAATAAGGTCACTAATTATCAAAGCAACTTTACAATCACGCTTAACATAAACTGCTCTGAATGGGAACATTGAGGGGAAAAAAAAAAAAAAAAAAAATGCGTTTTACAGTATCCTTTGTCTGCTGGCATTCATTATCATCCGATAAATTATAAGGATTCATTAGAAATTCACTAAGCAAATGATAAGTTTACATACGCCATAAAGGAAGGGTGGGGGTTGAGCAGTAAATAGAAGTTTTACTCCCAATGATCACTGGCTGGTCAGGCTGATAAACACATCACTCCTGTACCTTGCAGTGCGACTATCACCATACCATTGCGCTGTCCTGTATTATATCCCTCCAATGCTATGTCAGAATAGGAGTGAGACTCTGTAGCACAAGAATTTTATTGTTCTCCCTGAACACACGATAATAAAACTGAAACCTGTGATAATCATTGATAGCCAGGGTGCATCATGTACATTTTTAGAGCATAATAAAAAGAAAAGCATCATTGCAATACAGACTGGTCTGAACAAGAGGCTCACATCACTCTGATGTCAAACCTAAGCATGTATGAGGGGTACAGGTGAAAACACCAGATTATGTCCATTTTACCCAGACATTTCACAGTAGCAACAATGACTTGACTGCATAGATCTTTCTTCACCCCCTGCACTATCATGCTAGCATATGTACCTTCCTGCACTCCCACTGTAAGAGTCCCATAAACTGATTTTTATCACCAGCCCATCCTCGCTGGCTCTTTAGCACACACCCTCCAGGTCGTGCTGTAAAGCGAGCCGGCCTGATTGTAATAGACCGTGACGTGCCACGGATGTCGCCAAAAGCCAAAGGGCATGACAGCACGTCGGCATTTTCCAGGAATCCAATGGGAAGAGGTGTCCGTCTGTAGAACAGTTGTGTATACCCTCGATGACATGGGCTGCTGCGGTATCAATCCAGGTGCCACCGTAATGCCATTTCAAAATATGGACTGGGAGTGTGGCTAGGGAATGGGGGCATCACTAACAACAGATGTTCCTTAAATAGTACTACGCAAAGATCTTCCAAAAAATTTCTGCATGCATGTGACTCTACTCTGCACGGATCTGACGATACCCTGTGCCGGAAGAATCCGGTATGGTCTGTGTCTTGGAAATGTGACCCTTTCAGAGGTAAAAGATCCAACAGGACATTCTCACCATCTAGCACCAGAACAAACACATCCTGATTGAGTCCCGGATTCCCCTTGGTGCAATTTAATAGTAGCGCATAGCCAGGATGTGTGCGAGAGATCGCAGTGAGAGTTAAACCAGCCTATACCAGCTGCCCCCTCACTTCTCCTGGAGTACCGTTTTCCTCTAACCTGTCTGAGCAAGCTGAAAATATGCACACCCACCACTATTCTGAGAGAGACCTGATTAAAAACGCCAACTTTAAAAGAAAAAGACTCTCCCCCCTTTTTTCCATTACTTTGGGTGTATTTGTGTACTGGGTTGCCATGTACACAAAACAGCTGTGAGCGCTGATTGGTGCTTGGAGATTCATTACCATTCCTTTATTTTCTTTGTTGTGGACGTGCAACCAAGAAAGACACTAGAGTCGGAAACATGCATACAACTGGAAGCTCTGTCTAATAAAAAATACAAGGGAATGCTTAGTGACAAATTTACAGTACAGCCCTAAACAGTAATATGATAATGCTTTGTGGGGCTTTTTAGGATAAAGGAAAGTGAATTCCCTGAGAAAGAGGCATTAAGAACCCCATGTATACAGCTTCTGTAAAATAAGGTCACCAAAGTATTGATGCACTCGTTTCAGGCATACAGAACTGAGCCTTCATCGTCACTGAAATGACCGTCCTCCCTGAGCAGCTGTCCACTGCCATCTCCACCAAGGGATGACTTAATGGATCTGTTCACAGCAAGCAAATGTACAGTTTAAGCAAGTAGTGATTCCAATGCCAACAAAGTTATTGCAAAAATGTTTGCCAGGTTACACAGCTAGGAGACAAATACAAACAAAAACACCTGAGTCGTATCATTAAAATGCGAGCCATTCAGTGGAGTGGGTATAAGAGCTGAGGTTAAAAAAAGAAAAATGACACTTGCGGCAACCTCTCTGAATAAAAAGAAAAGCGCAAAGGCACAGTATGTCACTGAGCTGAAGTAGACAGACAATGTTGCCTCTTACAAAAGGCTATCAACAATCTCTTCAAACACAGAAGGTCAGTTAAGTATAAAGCCAGATAAATAATTTGTCAAAGTACCAGCTTCATCCACGTTAAACTTCCAGAAGGATTTAGAATAATCTAGTTAAGCTACTAGAAAAGATATCAATAAAAGAGAAGTAAAATTTTGGTACTGCAGAAGGTTTTCTATGCCAGTTGTTAGAGAGATGAGTCCACCAAGACCCATCTCACACCATTTTCAATCATGTGATCATTAAGTGAAGGAAAAGGAAAGGGGGGGGTGTAACGAGAACAAAACTGCATCCTTGAGACCTCAGCAATCAATTACATACAGGCGCAGTGCCCTATAAGACCCAGTACGACACATGCCAATGGGTCTAATACGTCCAGTCACCAGAGAACCATGGCTGGAAGCCTGAATTACAAAACAAGGAGGTAAAGAGCCATCAGTACATCACCCACGCCCCGATTGTGCCAATTATCCTTGATAATGCTGCAGCTTTCAGTAGCTTGGCAGGGCAGTCGCGAAATCAGCGGCAGCCACAAGCAAGAGATTCTGGTCAACTCCCACAGTACACGCTGTCGCTGTGCGTGGTGCTCATTAACAAAATGCGTGCCGCGGTGCCTCCACTGAACTGGTGGAACCTGAATGCGGAGGCGAACTTCATTTGGGTCACACGGCACGACAGAGGGAGTCTCAAGCAGCCTGCCCAGAGCACCATGGGAGAAAAACAGCCCTAGTCGTCATGCTCACATGTGGCCAAAATTACTAATAAGTTAAAAATACAGTGCCACAGGTCTTGCCAGCAGTTGTAATTCTCCCTCACAACAGCCATCATACTACAAATCTTTTCAATCTACAATGAAATGAAATCATCTTCACTGACAAGCCCCACGGTGAAGTAGCAAATGAGTAAAACAGGAAAAAACTGGAATTAAAGACAATTTAACATTTGCAGAACATCACCTAGTTGAAATTCCCTAACAAGTTCTGAATTTATTCATAATCTCAAGAAGAGATGACATACGAGAGAAGAAAAAACCCACCTACAATATGATTTTCAAAGATGGAGCAGATCCGTGTTGATAGTCTAAAGCTCCTTGTGTCTTTGGCTCTGCTTTTCAGAATTACCTTATCGCCAAAACACAGACATCAACCTCAAAGGACAAGCCCAACAGGCATCTGCAATTCAGAAAGGCAACAGGAGGCCACGCAGCCTTCCATTCAACTCCATATCAGACGCCGCGGAGTCCTCATCCCCCAAAGGTAATCACTTACTTTCTCCACCATGCAAAGATCACAGAAAAACTAAACCAAAAACGTCCCTTTTCTTCTTAAATACCATACACCAAGCGTCAGTTATCATATACCGTATAACTGATGAAATTAGTCATACGCTGTGTCATATCATAATGCAAAAATTACATTTTTACTTAAGAAAAAGAAACGTTGGTACTACCAAACTTAACGTGCAAAAAATAAAGAAATAAGCCAATAAACGTAACACTTAAAGACCATCAACAGGCTACAACCATGTTCTCTCACTTCACAGGCATACATTTTAAGGAAAGAATAAGAAAAAAAAACATTCCAAAGCAATAAGTGTTCACAGTTATTATTCAGTAATAAATTATATTTGTCTCAATTACTGCACCAAGGGATGGTCCTTAGAGCCTTACTAGGTCCGTCTTCTTTTCAAACCAAGCTTTGATTAGAAGATCAAACACACATCTTCAATGACAAAAAGCTTTCAGTTGAACAATGACCGCATGCTGAATGACATCTTAATTGGGGAGTGGTAAATATTCATTTTGTACTACAAAGGCAAAGAGGGAGGGTGAGGGGAAAACACACATCTTAATATAATTTATTATCAGCAGTTCAGTAAGTAGTAATGTTGCCTCACAACCCCAGGGTTGCTGGTTCGAATCCCGCCTCGGCTGTGTGTGTCTGTTCAAATGTTCTTCCTGTTTTGGGTGGGTTTTCTCTCACAGCGCAAAGACATGTTGCTAGGTTAACTGGGGCCTCTCATCCAGTATAAATGTGTTTGTACGTGTCCTGCGACAGCCTGGCATCCCATCCAGGGTCTACCCCAACCTTGTGCTCTAGCCTGCCTGGGATAGGCTCCAGACCACCCCCACCCCCCCTTCCGCGACTCTGACCAGGATAAGCGGTTAGAAAATGGATGGCTGAATGTAGTAGCCTCCCTAGTGCGGCACATATACACTCGTTAAACAGACAATACACGATACTGTATTGTACTGTACATTAAAATGATACAATGACCAAAGGTATTTAGCAGAGGGAATCGTGAAAGGAAGCCTGAATGAAACAAATGCAACATATTTACTAAAATAAGATCAAGGCAATTCTACCGATATGGTTTCAGTCAGCGCTCTTAAACGAGCAACAAGTGCCCAGTTCAAGCTGGCGTGATTGCTTTAAATCAAGATTGCAAAAAACACGCCGTGTAACAAAATCACATACACGCTGGGAGAACTAGTTTGCTGTACTTTTTAGTCAGATTAATACTGATACACGTCCAGGCACTGCTTTGTCCGCGACACCTTCCTGAAAACAAGACAGTCCAGAGTCGCCAAAACCGGTAATAAGAGGGGACAAACAGCCAGCCGTCTGACCATAAGCCGAACATCGGACTTGAGGAACGACATTTTACAGAAAACATTCACATTATCCGGTCTTAAACGCAGAGAGGCACTGCGATGCGAAACAAGGACAGAGCCAGCGAGAAACTTACGAAGAGATGTCGCGTTAAGGCACGCCGACCTCCCAAAGAGGAGTTGTAAAGCTTTTCGCTGACTTTTGGAGAAAACACACGAACGAACGATAGTATGAAGTACAGCCCTGAGCACGTCGAGCTAAGCATGAACTGTCAGACATGACAAGTTTAGAAAAAGTTTCAGTTCAGCCCATTTTCCGCTTGACTACATTCAACAAGTGCTCGGTAACTGGAGCTCTCCCCCCTCGTCCCGTATTTTAAATGAAGATACGTGTTTGCACATTTGTGTCGCTGAAAAAGTCAGAAATGAAGAGAATGTGTGTCCCGAGACGAGACTAATGGAGCTCACCGACAGCCCGGACGGACACTGACGAAGACGGACACGGAGCCGCCTAGCTAGCAGCATTAGCCGTAGAGCTCCGTCTGAAAGTTAGCGGCTATGAAACTTGACTACTGTTAGACATGAAGAAGTGTCCGGGTAAGCAAGTAGAAAGCAGGACTAATAAGCAGACTCCTGCCTCGTTTCTTCGCGTGCTGGCTAGAGCGCTCATTAGCCACCTTCACTTAGTGGATGAAGAGGGGAAAGGGGGGTATAAAAGAGGAAAGAACACAACACATCCGTTTCTCTGTATCATTCGTAAGTGGAAATAAATCCATTTTTATACAGCTGACCAGTAAATACATATATCTATATATTCACCTTTGACACAGTATGGTTCTGACCTGGCTCAGCTCTCTCTCTTTCTCCTCTTTCTCTCTCACTCGCTTCCTCGCTTTCCGTTGCTGCTGCTGTTGCTGCGTGTTGCTCCCGTTGGTAAGTAACTGTCTCCACGACTACAGTCACTATGGCGCGCGGGGGTCTCGAAGCAACTGTTGCTATCCTCTTCTGCATACGTCATCAAAAAAGGGGAAAAAAAAAAAATCACACTCGCGGAGAGGAAGGCTAAGTTAGACTCCGCCCAGCTTCCTCTCTGTCTCCAAACTCCAGCTGACGACGAGAAATCTAGCGTGATCATCGTTTGATTTTCATTCCTATGAGTGGCAAGTCCAATCCATGGGTATAAAACTATTTATGATTTCTATTTACGCCACAGAACACCGATGGCAGATGCTGCTGATCTAATAAATAATAGCTGAAGTTATACCAGTTGGACTATAATGTCATCATTGTTTCAGATACTTATGTAAAGTTACTAATTAAAACCAAATTTATGACGGAAATGCCACCGTGGCCCCACTATCACCAGACATCTTTAGTACACATTGCTTCTGAAAACATTCCGCTGGATGACCAGTACAAATGGCGTTGCATAAATGTACGTAATTTTCTAAGCAGCCGTAGTATTGTGAAATACTGTTTTTCTATATGCTTCCTCATCCTTGACAGTGCACACAATATGTTTATATATAAATATTAAAGGAAAGGTAAATCCCAATAAAGATCAAATAATTTCGTAAATAAGAACACGCAGTACTCGAGTAATGAATTAATTCACGGTTTCTCCACAAATGGCAAATCATCCAGGTTTTGAAGTAGGAAAAGCTTCACGAAATCCTGACATTACCACTACCATGCATGCAAAATGAAGTGAAAATTTTGCTTTTCACAAAACCTTAAGAAGCAAAGGTCTATTGAACATTGCTCCACATTTTAAGAATCACACTCGTGGTTTTTAACGTCTATCTAGCAACCCGAAATGAGCGTTCATCTTAATTCTTAGTAAACCGTGTCTTTTTAAATATGGAGTTATGGACTCTGACCTCAGCCAAAGCAAGAAGGATCTGCTGATGCTCTTTATGACTTTCTGGACGATTGTATATTTTGTTTTTCGGGAGATTTTCGCAGGACAGTCATTTGCGAACACCTTTACAATTGTCCCCGTCTTTTTCCATATACAAACAATACAGCTTTAACTGCAATTTAGTGGAGTCGAGAACTATAGAGACGACATTGTAAGACATTCATTGCTGATAGCCATCAAAGACTTGTTTCAGCAAATGTTCAGGAAGTTCATGTTGACCGTGTCAGGATATGCCACTATGACAGTGTGCTAACTTCATGCTCATGGTGAAAATGTGTGGGATTTTTATCGGGCTTGCCCAAAATCAGGATTCTTTGGGAGATACTAAGATAGATCGTAATAGTCGTTTGCATTTGTTGAGTTAGCGCCGGCACGCAATACATTTTTCACAAATGAATATTAAATGTTCAATTACCTTCGGTGTCGATAAGAAAAAAACGACAGAAATAAGTTGCGTAATCTATTGTGTGAAATATCATTCCACCCCCCACCCCCCCCCCAAACAATCTGACTAAATTTAAGCAGAAAGATAATGCTGAGAATTATTTTCACGTAAATCTGGAAGATGTAATTAATAACTGGTACGGTATTTTAACTCTAATGCTACATGTCCGACGCAGAAGGGTTTATCCAGTAGCATGTTTGTCATATGCAATTAAACTTCGCTGAGGAGCAGTCGAAAAATATGTGTACAATGGCGAATTACTCCATTCACACAAGCTCACCTTCCACAAAAAAGCTAAATAATAAACTAGACTATCGTTTGTTATGCGACCACTTTTAAATAAAAAAAAAATATATATTGGAATTTTGGCTTCTAGACACTTACAATGTATCGTACGTGTTAGCTAACAATACGTTTCCATTTATACTGTTTAAAACACTTGATTTCATAAGCTAAGCGGCTATGTAAGCATGTAATAAAACTGAGCTAACAAGCTGACCACACAAGCTAGCAAGCAACAGTGAATGTTAGGGACCTTCGTTACTATATTTACAAGCGTTGCTATGCGGAAGTGTCATCATTGCTGATTTGTCAGGTCGGGGAGTGGGCAAGTATATGACGACAGTGGATTAGTGTTAGCCCATGTTATGTTGAAGACAAACGACTGATTTTGGAAAGTCAGTTAGACCCTGTATCAATTTATAACCGTCGAATATATACTATTTGGAACGAAATGTTTCCTTACAGAACAGCGATACCTAAAGCAAGCCTAGACGGTTGCAAAGTCGACACAATTCTCGTTATCATGAACTGTACATCATAAAGGTTAAAAACAATTGCAGCTGAAGCGGTTCACAACGGAGATCAGTAACTCTGGAGAATGTGAGCTGCCCAAACATACCACGATGGGGGTGGTCTCGTACTTAGTATTATGATTTTAGCTTTAATTAACTTGAACCAGATAGTTGTAGGTTACAATCCCAAGAACGTGGAAATTTTTGGTGACCTCACACATTTTTTAAAAATCTATCGACAGCATTATTGGTAATACTGCTGACAGCTAATAATAATAAAAAACAAGATTTCAGTAATATGTGGATACCTAGCTATATAAACGTATACATACATTTTAAATAGATACACTGTAAACTATGTGCTTATAGGATTTTTTGTAGCTCTCAGAAACTTAGTTCTGTATTTCAACCCAAGCAAATCTTTGGCGGAATAAGATGCGCTTAACTTTAAAACCCTGGACACGAATTTCGAGGTGAAACAAACTACGTTGATTATATTTGTACTTGAAAAAATGTACCACTGGGTGGCAGTACATTTACAGTATATGGTAAGACGATAAAATTCACGATCGAATTTCATGATTGCGTCATGCTTGTCCACGTGTACAAGAGGTAATAATATACTTAGAAATTTTAAGTCTAACCAAGTCATGGAGTACTGTGGGTCGTTAAGCCTTTGCATAAGGTATAAGGACACTATTTAGAAATTTACTCCGTTACTAATTCATCTTTAAAACTGAGCGTGCTGACAGGGTTGATTCTTTTTTCCTGAATTACTCAAATGCCAGGTAGTGTCGCTGTATAAAAAGCACGATTCCCTTTTATTATCGTGTAATGAGTAGCTACTTATTAGATATACCTGCTCGTTAACACAGCTTGCTCCTCCGAACAGCGAATCATGTGGCTGCAACTGAATACATCCACCGTTTTCGGGGTGGGGGACTGTAGAAATGATTATGGGCGCTACTTCCGGCAGAAGTAGCATTTCAGCATTTGTTTAGCGGCGTTGTTTTTTTCACACCAGCTTTCCCCCAGAGACCCGCCTCAGCTGAATCTGAAACGCCTCTATTGAAACAGATTGGTTTATGGCCAAGCAACTCTTTCAACTTGAGACTAGAGCTTATCACTTTGAAGTCATTACTCCTGACAAAAAAAAAATGAAACAAAATCATAACCCCAGGGATTTTCTTACATCTTAGCTAGGATGGCCTCGCCATTGAAGACTAAGCTGTTCTGGCCAGTGGTGGCTCTAAACCACTGTTTGGGGGTCAGGCTGAGACCAGTGGTCCTGTAGCATGCCAATACCACCGACAACTTCCCACTGTACAACATGGGGCTAACTTGCAAGCCCCTTACACACATAATCAAGGTAACAGTAAACACATTCTTCACATGAACACGTGGTACTATACATCACTTTCACAGTCTGTGACAATATGACACTACAAAATACAACACATATTAGCTGCTATTTACAGGCTATGTCCACTGTACATTGGCACTGTGCCAGGGCATGTGTGGTATTCTGGGTTCTCTCCACTTCTACTCAGCACTACACTACCCCCCTCTTAAGGGGTTGACTGTCTCAGCAACCTCACTACAAAGTCAGTCAGGTGACCTGGGCAGTGCCTATGCCACCACTACCTTTGAGCCACACCTCCCCCGGAGTCCGTGGTAGTCCCATTACAGTGGTGCCGTGAGCCAGTATGGGGCCAGATGGTCGTGGTGCAACACCACAGTCCACTGCCAGTCTGGCATCTGTCTTGGTAAACCATGTCTGAGAGGCGCTCCAGCGCCTCCTCTGGCCCTTTCCAGTGACTGTCCAGCTTGGGTTGACCTGCCCTTCTTCCTTGAAGGGCAGTACACCCACACCAGGTCCCCAAAAGAAAAACCTTGTCCGCAACAGTGGGTGTTGTACACCCTCTTCTGCCAGCTCCTTGCTGCTATCTGATGTTGCCTGGCCAGCTCGTGCACTGTCAGCAGATGCTCCCAGAGCCGGCACAGGTACTCTATCCCTGGTGTTGTTGGCAGGTCCGGCTCCAGAGGTGGGCTGAACCCCAGGTTCACTGGGTTCCAGAGCTCTCGGCCAAACGCGGGCAGCTGGGTTGCACCCGGTGCGCTCCTGCACCACCGTCCAGTATTCTCACAGGACCAGGGGAAGATGGACATTTCAGTCGCATTGATGTTAAGCGACAAAGATAGCAAACTGTGCAGCTAGGGTGTGATGGAACCATTCCACCAGTCCGTTGCTTTCAGGTGGAGGGGGGTGGCCTGGGTGTTAGCAATCCCCAGCCGCTTGCTTACTTCACCGAGCATGTGTGACTCAAAGTTCCTCCCCTGGTCACTGTGGAGCTCCTCCGGTGCCACAAAGCGGCAGAAGAACTCCTCAACGAGCTTCTCTGCAGTGGTGGGAGCACTCTCAGCATCATTGTGAGGAAAAGGACCCAGGATGTCCACCTCCACCCTCTCCATGGGGGCACCCACTAGGTACAGCTGCAGGGCAGACCTTTTGAAGGTGGCTGGTGTGTTACAAAGCCCGAATGGCAGAACCTGGAAGTGCGACACCCTTGATTGATGTTGAAAGCTGTCTTATGTCGTACATCTGGAACCAATTTGACTTGCCAGTCGCCACTCTGGAGGTCTAAGGAGCTGAACCAAGTCAACCTCGTAATGCAATCCAGCACATGACCAAGCCAGGGTAGTGAGTAGGAGTCCTTCCAGGTCACGGAGTTCAGATGCTGATAGTCTACACAGAACCGCCGCTTTTCTCTTCGCCAGGACCAGCTGGTGGGGTTGTAGACAGATAAGCGGTGTATACCCCGTGTGGAAGCTGTGCTGCACGAGGGTGGCAGAATGGCACACATCATCTCTGGTGGTGAAGAGGTCCTGGTGCCGATCCAGGAGGACCTTAAGTTACCTCTGCTGCTCTGCCGTCAGACCCTGAATGCTCCACTGCCATAATTCGTGCACAGCCTGTATGGTTTTGGAAGATGGCTCTGCTGCAGTGCTGTTGCTGTGGATTCTGTGGACCTTGGGTGGGGCGAAGTTGACTTTCCTCTGGGTAATGGAAATGGCTCTTCTCCCTCGGTGCACCATTGACCCCTGCTGGCTCTTTTTTTGCTGCACTGACATTTTGGTTTCACTGCCGTGTCGGAGACACACCACCACCTCTGTACCAAGTGAAGGGTTGCCTCCGGCACCTCAATGATATCTCCCTAACGGGCAGCAGATTCAGTTTGATGATGCAGGAGTCAACTATGTCCATGAGCTAAACTTCCTGCTCCATTGTTCTCCCTGCCAGCATGACACTCAGCCGTCTCTTCCCCTTCATCTAGGTGCTGACACCAGTCTCTGACATCAGGCAGGCATCTGTCTCTTCCGAGCTATCGAGGGCCATCTGCTCTGTGTCCAGGAGGACTCTGGGGCACACAAGTGTTCTGGTGGACCCTGTATCCACCAATCAGTCACCAAAGAGACTGTTGTCTTCATCAAGCCGGCCCACCCGGTGGGTCAGTGTGGGGAGTTTGTTGATGTGCAGCTTGGGTGATGCCTCCCCTCATGGCGCGACCCGCTGAGTGTTTCCCTGATGGTGGGGTGGAGCAATGACACGGAGGCAGGCGGGGCAGTCACGGGCAACATTGTCCAGTTCACCACAGCGATGGCAGAGAGAACGATGCTGGCAGTGGTTCCTCCACTGTGGCTCTGTAATGGAAGTGTACAAAAGCCCCAGCCTCCTCATCTGGGCTTTTTGCAGAGCAGGCAAAACTTAGCAGCGGGCAGTGTGGCGCAGCCCGGATCTCCTCTGCTCTCTCTTCCTCTGTAGAGCACTAGCTAGCGTGGCTGGTGCCAGCAAGAAGGTGTGGTGGCGTAACCTCTCTGGGAGCAATGCCTGCACAAAAGCACAGAGTGCCAGCTCTTCCTGATCAGCACGTGAGAACCAGGGATATCCATGCTGTGCACAGAGCCAGAGTTTTGTAGTGAATGTGCCCAGCGTCAGTATGGAAATATCCGGGGCTTAGGAATGGGGGGCAGACAACAAATTTTGCTCCCAAATATTTATTAATATGTTTAAAAAATATATTTTGTATAGTCTCTGCTTAAAATAATAATCTTGCACTCCAAGGATCAGTGGACAAGCTGCCAATGTCTGGTACCCCTGGAGCAATTCAGGTTAAGGGCCTTGCTCAAGAGCCCAACAGTGATATGAACACTTGCCATCTGCAGGACTTGAACCTGCAATCTTTTGATCACAGACACCTAACCCGCAGAGCTACACCACCACCCCAACCCCATCTGCTTGATGGATTTGTAACTGCAGAAACAATACCCATAACCTGCTGAGAGAAAATGCCTACAACATCAACAGAACACAGTCCTAGCTAGCAAACTAATGCTAAAGTCACATATACCAAACAGTTTTCACTAATGTTGAAGGCATTGCAACAATGGACATGCAGCTCAACATACCATCGACAGCTCATCCATTTCCTGCGATATCGCAGACTCCAAAGTAACCCATCCCTGTGGGTTCCCATGTTGAGTGTAAATTTCAGGCCCTTAAATGGCATGTCACAGGCCTCCGTCCAGGCCCAGTCATTCCCCTTAGCAGTCAACAAATGCAGCTTGTCGGATGACTGTAAACACCTCCTGCATTTTGTCCACAGCTTGCCTGAAGCTGGGGGTATCTGTCAACAGGACATCCAAGTGGACAATCCAGTGGCTGCTGGGAACCCCTACCAGCAGTCATTCCATAAGCCAGTCAAACATAGCTGGTGCATTGCACAGTCCAAACAGCATCATGGTGAAGTGCCAGAGGCCATAGCCTAAGACAAATGCTGTCCTCTCCTTAGCATCGGGGACAAGTGCTACCTGCCAGTATCTGCAGCAAAGGCCCAAGGAGCTGAATCAGCATGAGCCTGTCAGTGCATCCAAAGCATCATCAATCATCATCAGCAGGTAGGAGTTCTGCTGAGTAACAGCATTGAGTCTGTGATAGTCCATGCCAAACCACCACTGAGGGTATAAGGTCCCCTCTCTAAAACGGGTTGGAGTCCCAAGGTATGAAGCCCTCGAAGTACCGGGTTGGGGTCCTGAATTCCCCGGGACCACCCACTATATTTCTTCCTGACCATGACTGCTGGTCTGGCCCATGGCCTAGCAGACAGCTCAATGATCCCAGCTGCATCCATCTGGTGGACCTTTTCTTCTCCTGCCTGCTGCTTCACCAGCAGCAGATGGTGAGGTTCGAGGCAATCAGGGGCAGCATCCCCTGTGATGATTTGGTGCTGCATCAAATCAGTGTAAGTGCAGTCTTCATCTCAAACCGCAAAGAAGTCTGGGTGGCTCTAGAGAGGACACAATAGCGGTTCTTTCTCAGGGCCTTGAAGCCCTTCAGAGCGCCACTGTCATATATATTTCTTTCACCACTGCACAGATGGCAGGAGTTCCATGCTTCCCCTTAAAGTCTCTGGTTATGCTACTGCCAGCCAACAGAAGTCCCTTGCCAAACCAATTGCCATGTAGAACGAATGCATATGCCTTTTACCCATTTCTGCCCCTACCCCAAGTTGAGGACAGTACCATGTGCAGTCAGCAGATCCATCCCAATGATGCAGGAATCTCTAATTCAGGTAAGCCAAAACTCATTCCGCAACCTTACAAGCCCCACTTGTACTTCCAGCTGTCACCGGCCATACTTTTGAATTTCTTCACCAGTGACTGATTGGCAACAAGCAGCACTGTGCTATTTGCGGACGCGGTCATTGTGTGGGTGTTGCTGTGTGATTGCGCCTTTGCTTAAAAGTCTACTTAAAAGTTTCATTTAGACCACAAGGACAACATGTGTCCTCTGCTGGTCTGGTGGAATGTCATTGCAAGCGACAACGAACATACACTCACACTGTAAAAATGTAGTATAGATACAAAGGTCTGCACACTCAACCATGGCAGAACACAGATAACTGAAGTATGATCTAGGCTTTAGGATTCCATTATCAAAGTAACATAAAATCTTGGTGACATCATGTCATACACTTTTCTTCGGAATGTATATTTTTAAACTTTAATTCTATTCCATTGTGATGGAATTCTAAGGTGTATGTATATATGTATTTTATCTTCAGTTCATCTGGAATACATTTCAGAGACCTAGTGTTCAACAGCAATCTAAGGTAAGTGTGATCTAGGCTTTAGGATTCCATTATCAAAGTGACATAAAATCTTGGTGACATCATGTCATACACCCTTCTTCGGAATGTATGTTTTTAAACTTTAATTCTATTCCATTGTGATGGAATTCTAAGGTGTATGTATATATGTATTTTATCTTCAGTTCATCTGGAATACATTTCAGAGACCTAGTGTTCAACGGCAATCTAAGGTAAGTGTGATCTAAGCTTTATATTTCCAAACCTTAATGCTATTCCACTGTGATGGAATTCTAAGGGGTATGTGTATATATTTTATCTTCAGTTCATCTGGAATGCATTTTAAACCTTCAAATGTTTAATGACAATCTAAGGTAAATGGTTTTGCTTTGAAAAACCCTGTGACAACAAATATTACTCCCAAATATTTGACAATAAGGAAAACCGTAGACTGTCTTGACCCATCATTTTGACCATGTACTAAGATTCATCCCAAGCTAGTTATTTTTAAAATTAAATATTCAATTTGGGTCTGCTTGATGATATTGTAACTGCAGATGTAATACCCATAACCAGCTGGGAGAAAACACTACACAGCCTACGCAGTCTTAGCTGGCTAGCATACTAATATTAAAGATACATATACAATACAGTTTTCTCTAACAGTGAAGGTCAAAATAGTAATATGATAGTCCAATCATGAAAAGTCAAGTAAATACTTCGGCAAAACTGGATTTACCGAATGGTTAACGCTAGCTAACAAAAACTTACCATTAACACTGTGTACTGGGTCAACGGGCAGGTTAGTTCTTCATTCTGAGGTAAAACGGTGGACATACAAATTATGTTGCTTATCAAATTTACTGTAACTGGATGGAAACAAACATTAATATAATGCGAAATTACGATTAGGTGTTTCGAGACTTCGAAGCGATAAACTGCGTTTGTACGAAAAAGACGCGTTGGAAACGTCGCCTGGCTATAAACCGATCAGTTTGGACAGGGGGGTTTCAGATTCAGCAAGAGTGTGTCTCTGGGGGGAGAGCTGGTGCGGAAAAAATAGCGCGGGATTCACGTACCGGTTCACAGCAGGGACAAAACAATATACCGTTATACGTAGTGTACTGTTTTGAGTAATCTCTATAGTGTTGCAAATTATAATAAGAAAAATATTTATATACCTGCATATAGCGATAACTCCTGGGCTTCAAGCACGAAATGCTGAAACCCTATTGTTTTTGTTAGGATTTCTCTTGTTAGGGGTTCAAGCACGAAGTGCTGGAACAGGTCGTAAAAGACTGATAGCACTTTATTGATCCCCTGGCGGTAAAATTTCCTTAATGGTGTAGCACGGGTATTCAAGTCTTCATCCTAGCGTTGGTCCCGCTTCCGGCGCATGGTACGCTATTCTGCTCGCCGTTCTCCGCATAACTAATATACAAAAACTTAAAAAAATATAGTACATACAGAATTTTTGCTGCATTTTCTATTGTATATTTAGAAAATACTACAACACAACAACTTGTGAATGTCATGTATAAGGTTAAAGGATGTGTACATGACTGCTAGTCTTTTGTATTTTATGCCCTTAAGTCAACATTGTAGTCACCGATTTGACACGGTGATGAGCAGCCAGGGTTTGTCCTGTAGTTAACCCCGGACTACCCGTATTGACTAGGATGTGTTGATGAGAGGGACGACCGATGCGGGAAAACAGAGTAAGCTGTTCATGCGAGTGGTCCTAGCCACCTGTTCTCTATTGGCCGCAGAGCATGACCATATATGGGAGCCTGTCCTTGTGGCATGACGATTCATAACCAATGAGGATTTGCGTAGTTTGGTAATGTTGCAGGAATCTGTTTGGGGAGGTGGGGTTAGAGAGGAGGGTCGGGGAGGGTGTGGCCATAGAGGGGGAGGAGCGGGTGGGAGAACCCAATATTTGAAAACCAATGTGTCAGACAGAGTTAACGTCGGAGTAACCGGTATTTCTCTGTCTGTTATTAGTGTGACATAGAGGGCTACGCTGCTAGACGGAGGACTTCGGAAAACGAACTCAGCTTGAAAGCGACCAAGAATTTAAGAAGCGTCATAACACCGGATTTGAGGATGTACTGTAAGTATATATTCAGTAAAAAACTGTAATAATGTTGTGACGTCATTGTTAGTAATTGTCATATAGACTAAGGTGAAAGGATTCCTCGCACCATTAAAACAACCTTTTTCTTGCGTCTCGACCTTGGTCGGCCCAGCGGGATATTCTAATCATTGTGCTATAATAGGTGATGCTCACATATTTACGATGTACGCGCAGTACCGTGCATCTTTGGGTTTTTTTAAAATAATTTTTTCCACGAGTAATGCAAGATATCAGGCATTGCCTATAACAAGAATTGGAGTAAGTTCGATCCCACAACGGAGATGACCACCCCGGACAGTATGAACGGTGTGCTTCAAAATGCCGAGGCGTGGCACCGGCCGACGTGCAGACGTGTCCTTAGACCGTTAATAATAGTGATGGGAATTTCAGCTCTTTTTAGCGACCCGGATCATTTGGCTCAGCTAGCCGGCTCTTTCGGCTCTTTCGGCTTTCCCAAACGGCTCTTCGTTTTACCACTTCTGTCTCAGCCAAATCTAACACTGTTTTGACCCATGACTGATATGCGTACTAAACCTTATAATTTCCTTAATACCATAATTTTACATTATGGTTGGTATAAAAAGATTACATGTAAAAACATCAAATACTATTACACGTGGTATGAACCTTATCTGACTCATCACGTGATTAGTGGCAGGGCATGCAGGCTTTTAACACAACAGTCACAGTCAGTGCATGCATGGAGTGCCTGCCCCTGCTGTGGAGACACTTGACACTGCTCAGGAACCATCTTCAAATGGCCGTCATTTCATGGACACAATTAAGCTGACTCTTCAATTTTCAATTCAATTCAGTTCAATTCAATTTTATTTATATAGCGCTTTTAACACGAGCGCGGTCACAAAGCGCTTTACATAGTCCCGGGCCCACA
>JAACJT020000028.1:3478419-3493718 GCA_009936485.2 Gymnarchus niloticus | reverse complement strand
CAGATCTCAGTGGTACTTCAAATGTTAACAGAGCATGATCTGAGACTGCAGGATTTAGAGGGAGGATAGATACATACAGACTCTTCTTTTCTTCCCTTGTGCTGACAGTCACTTTTTTTTTTTGAGTGGGACAGCATGAAGCTTTCTTGTAGGTCCATGTGTTGATTTGAGATTTAAAAGTAAGCTTTGTTTGACTGGGAGAATCACGTTGAAGCCAGACACCTTTGAAAAGCATGATCAGTTCTGTCATACATGGTTAACATAAGCGTGTAAGATGAGTAACAACCAGAGATGCTTTTGTGTCGTCACAAACTCCAGTTTGAGTTCAGTCTACAGTTTATTTCATCGCAATGCTCCCTAAGATTTGCTTGGGTTTTTCTCAAAGCTTGCCATTTGTGTTCTTTCAGACAGTCAGATTATATAGAAAAAAATTTTCGTATTCTGTGTGGTTTTACAAGATTAGGCAGACCAAACAAGTCAGCAAAGTACGGAGCATGCGATATCCATCTGGTGTGTTGTGAAGGACGCTATCTGAAACCAGGAGCTAACAGGACTGATGGACAGGGATGTCTGTAAATGGAACTTTCATGGGCCTGGCTGGTCAAAAGGGACGGAGGCAGTAAGACGTTAGGAGCCGACAAGCTAAGCCAAATAAAAATTAGCAATGGGACCAGACAGGGTGATCAAATGAATAAGAACCAAGTGAGAATATCATCTATGCTATGCTAGTAGGTCTTTCTAAAAGTTTCCACTTGCCCCCGTAAAGTGCATGCTGACACTCGTGCATGTCTGCCTGATTGTTAGTCCAAACGTTCATGGTGACCTCCATGAAACCTCCACTGCGCAGATGAACTCCATTCTATTTCTAAATACGACTTTCACTCAACATAGCAGGCGGGTGACATGAGCCGAGCATCAGGCCATTGACGTGATTTTTTTTTTTTTTGCCAAAATAATTTATGACCCAGGTATCTGCTTCAGATCTAAGTAGCCCTGCCACGTACTGGATGAAATGTTATTTCAATACATGACGTTGATATAAAAATGAGAACAAAGTCACATAGATCGCCATTCCAGCCACCTTGCCCCCTTGCCTAGTCATTGGATGTAGAGGTAATTAGTGAGTGTGCTGTTATAGTGCAGAGGGCTGCTACAGCCTAAAAGCAGAAGGCCAACAGAAAAGCTGTGTGCATGTGTGTGTGTGTGTGTGTGTGTGTGAGAGAGCACGTCTGACGCAGGGATTTAGCTGGTGGAGAGAAGACCGTTCTCACAGCCGGCTGGGCCTGTGCTTTGGCGCCGTGCCAGAGTGTTAATGAGGATCCCGCCACTGCCTTCTGCCGTACGGCCGGGCACCCTGCCTAACGGCGTGTGGTGGCCGGCCGTACAAAGGGCATGCGATGTGCATGCCAGGGGCAGCGACGCCCAGGGGTATGCTGCGCCACGCCAGAGCCCCACTTACAGAAACGTTGGAAACAAAGGGGCCTTTGACAAGAGGAGATTTATAGGAGACCTGGGAATTCAAGCATGAGCCAAAGACCCGACCCACCGCTCTCAGCATGGGTGCTGCTTTCTAGGCCTTGCTGTCCTCAGAAAGAGTCCAGCACTGTGGCAGCATTCGAGTGAAGGTGCAGGCATATGCCAAACCCTGGCATTCACTCGGTCCGCTGCCAAACTTACCAGTTGCATTCTCCTCCTCTCATTATCATCAATGTAACTGTGGTGCATCTTTAAGTATAAAGGAAAAGCAGCCTTGCTGTAGATGAGGGTAAAGGGTCTCTCCCTCCATCACACCTCCTCACTTAGCTTCTCTACACCCTCTCTCCACCTCAGGCCCCGTCCCTCAGCGGTCCCTGGCCCCGACCGCGTCTGAGCTGCAGCTGTGCACCTCCAGGTGCGACGCCGAGGTGAGGCTGAGGATATCTGAGTCGGGACTTGCGGCGGAGCCCCCCATCACTGTGGACCAGATGTTCAGGAGTACGGTGGAGAGGTTCGGCAAGTACCCAGGGATGGGCTGGAAGGAGGGTGAGCAGTGGAAGACGCTCAACTTTAAGGAGTATTACCAGCAGTGCCGCATGGCCGCCAAAAGCTTCCTCAAGGTGAGCCAGAGATGTCTGGGACTGTGAAGGTCAGCCTCCACACCGCAGAAGCGGTGGGTGCCTGCACTGGGCCCGTCATACTGAAGCGTAAACAAGGATGTTTCTTACATATTGAGTAGTTACAAGCTAAATTAGCATAGCGTATGAAGATGTGGTGGCCTGGACCGTTATCTTATGCTACTTAGGCAATGGGCAGCTCGCACTGCTTCGGTGCTGCGTGTGTGACCTTGGGTATCATGACACCATCACTGCACCAGCTAACACTGATACCAGCAGATAATTTTGTCATGACCGCGTCGCGCAGTGTCCCCCCAGGGTCATCGTGCCGCTCTTCTATCATCGTGCTAACATGGAGATAAGAAAACTAAATAGTGCCACCGTGAAACACCTGCTGACAGTACGCTCATCGTAGAATCTGAGTCATTTTGTGACCGAGAGATTCCAAAGTTGCCATCCCGTGTATAAGAGAGCCAAGGCAGGGAATGCTCAAGCAATGTTAAAGTAGAAGGTGGCTACGGCAAACAGTCGACTGTCAGGGTTTATGTAGGAACTGCTATTGGAGAAAAATTATGTGAATCAGTATTAGCCTACATGAATGATGAAGGCTGAAAGTCACCCTTCCAAATACTGCTGTAATAAGACATACAGGCTATTTGCTTGATCAAAAGCATTAGGAATATCAAAGTAAAGCAAAATTCAAGGACTAAAGACATAACCAGCTTCTGCTAAAAAATGTTTGGGGCGTAAAAATGCCTTCATTTTTCCTTCACTGAGGTCGTGACAATCAGTGCTGTTATTTATAATGAAACTGCTGTGGCCTGAATTTACATGGGGGCGGGGGTTGGTCCCTTAGCTGTAGGACCGCCTCCATGGGAGGCGGAGTAACAGAGAGCCACTTGGCAGCTGGTAATGTGACTGTGTCTGGAGGTTCAAATACCACACACTAGGGGGGCTTCTAATCACCTTGTGCTCATTTATGAATATTACAGATACATTGGCTTACTAGAAGAATATACCAGAGTTTGGTTAATTAGTGGTAGTGAATTTCAGTGAAATGCACGCTTGTTTTAACGTGTAAAAATCAGTTTGGTGATTTATGAAGGGAAACTGAAGCACTGAGGATTAGTCTCCAGCCCTGGGAACCTGTGGTCGCCATGTGGCGATGCCTGGCCCTGCCTCCCTGCCTCCTGCCAGTGTGCTGCTGCCACACAGTTACATGCCACTAAAATGCACCATTTGCCTGACATGTCTTGAATTTTTTGGGATAAGGCGTTATCATGTGTGTGCGTGTATGCTTTGCCCATCGGCATAATCATGTGTCGTTGTTGGCAGCTGGGTCTGGAGCAGTACCACGGCGTGGGCATCCTGGGCTTCAACTCTCCAGAGTGGTTGATAGCAGACGTCGGTGCCATCTTGGCAGGGTGAGTCCTCCTTTCAAACATACACACTAGCTGATTCACCTGAAGAAATGTACGGTGACTGCATCATGTGACATGACACTTTAGATGGTTAGCGTTCCCCAGTCATGCGTGCCAGTGCAGTCATTAACGTTGTGTTCATGGTGTCCCTCTTTCAGCGGGCTTGCCGTGGGCATCTATACTACCAATTCCCCAGAGGCATGCTATTATGTGGCAGACAACTGCCAGGCCAACATCTTGGTGGTGGAGAACAACAAGCAGCTGGAGAAGATCCTGCAGGTAAGGAGAAGGCCGAGCTAATGCTAATGTGAGATCGAATAAGATTCAGATTCGAATCCTTGGCAGTTTCACTCAGACTCTCACCAAATGTGAAACCCCAATTCCAGGTTTAATCCAGGATTTAATTATAATTTGACTGATTATTAATGCTCAGATTTGAGAGTCACAGTGGCTCAATGGTTAGTACTGTTGCCTGGCACCTCTTGGGTTGGGGGTTTGAATCCTGGCCCTGTGTGCGTGGAGTTTGCATGTCCTTCGCGGGCTTCTTCCATGTAGTCCTGTTTCCTCCTACAGGACAAAGGCATGTGTCGTAGGCTAATTGGCATAGCTGAAATTGTTTGTGATGTATGAGTATATTTTTGACTGTGCACAGCAATGGGTTGATACCCCATCCAGGGTGTCCCTCCTGCAGTCCTGAATAGGCAGGTGGATGTTCTAATTTTGTGTTAGGATCCTGAACACTGAAAGATGGTCAAGATTTAGTCGATTTCCTTTACAGTCTGCTGTTGTCATTGGTCAATATTAGTCGTGATCTGAGTGTCCTGCAGTTTGTGTAACTATACATGTTTTTCAGGTTCAGGACCGGCTTCCTCATTTGAAAGCCATAGTACAGTACAAAGATTCTCTGAAGTACAACGATTCTCTGAAGAAAAAGAAACCAAATTTGTATACGGTAGGTTATTAGCCAGAGCTGAGTAATTTTTTCAAGCTTGGTAAAGCTTAGTGTATCATGATAAATTTGAATCTTTAAGAATCTTTTAAAAAAAAAAAAGCCAATAATCTTATTGTCTCCCATAACTGTTTGTTTCTGATTGGTCTATCTCATCTGACCCAGTGGGCGGAGTTCATGGCCTTGGCGCATGACGTGCCTGATAACCTGCTGGATGACATCATCCACAGGCAGAAGCCCAACCAGTGCTGCACCCTGATCTACACCTCAGGCACCACTGGCCATCCAAAGGGTGTGATGCTGAGCCACGATAACGTGAGTCTACATCTTAGCACCATCGTCGGTCCCGTTCCAGTTTAAATCAGTTAACTTAGGGTGTTTTCACACTTGTGCTGTTTAGTCCGTTTAGATCAAACTCTGGTTCGTTTTCCCTCTTGGTGCGATTTGTTTGTGCACATGTGAACACAGTAATCGCACTCGGGTTGCAGACCAAAACAACCACACCGAGAACCTTTGGAGAAGGTGGTCTCGGTCCGGTTCCAAACAAACTCCAGAGCGATTTGTTTATGGTAAGAACATGATCCGACCTCGATCTGACCCAACTACCAGGTGTACGCTGCAAGTTTGAGCTAAGCGCCTTCCCGTAGCCAGGTATGCTTTGCATTCTGGGATGCGGCAGAGTACACAAACCGGGGAAATGAACTGAAAATTTTTCTGTCAACGGTGGTAAGTCTGTTATTCTGGCCTCGGTCATAAAGTGATAAAAGTGCAAAAACACGGGCATCGTGGACTTTGCCAGGTTGTTCAACATTTATATCCCAAAACTTGATGTTATTGTCTACCACACCTTGTATTATGACAGAATGCTGTCCCTCCCGATTGTAGTCGTCTGCTGGTGCCTTGATGTTAATGTGCGTACCATCAATAGCACCAGCAACTTGTAGGAATCTCCACTTGTCACAAAAACCTTGCACTACTGACCTAAAATCAGCTGAAGAGGGTAGTCTGATGTGGCGTGGTTTCATAATTACATTTATTGCTGGGTGATGATGCAACAAGTAGACAAACCAATGCCAAAGAGGTGAGAAATAGATCTGTACTCCAGGTTGGTTGCTAGTCTCCACAGACAAACTGCAGCTCGAATCTCTACAGGCAGGGGTCTTCTCTACTTTGTGTTCTGACCAAGTAGACCCGAAGTAAATCGCACAAATGCATGAATGTGCCTCTTCTCATCTTGAAGTTCAACAGCCGTTCTCTGTCAGTCCAGATGTTATTAATGTGTTCCCACCACGCGTGGGAGCATGGGTGAACCCAGATCCTCCTATTGTGGAGGAAGATAGGTAGATATTGTATATATTAGTCACTGTTATCAGTGTGATGCACAAAAATTCATAAATGATGACGAAGTATTCCTTATCCAAAGACTGTTAACATATCAAACTTACCGAACGTGTCTTCGGTTTAACATGGTGACGGTTAGCATGTTGTACATTCTAGTGTGAAGCAGTGTACTACTTTCAAGACGTTTCCTCCAAAATCCATCCGGGATTCGGCTCGTACAGTTTTGCCTGATGCATTGCCCGGATAATTACTAAGGATATGAGCAAATTCCCCATGCTAAATATGCACTAGTCCAGAGCACAGCACCATCTTCCTGTATTTTCTTTCTTGCTCCCGCCCCAGACACATCTGGCCAATAAGCGGACTGAACATTCTCACGTGGTTTGTAGTGACACAGTTTGGTTTGCTCGGATTTTTCTCTGTGTGAAAAGAAACTGAACCCTCAAAAAAGCTGCACGTTTACAAACTCATCAACTGATTTGGACCAGAGAAAACGAACTATAGGTGTGAAAACGGCCTTAGATGCAGCTTGAACGAGTGATGGACGGCTCTAACTCTGAATCTGATTTCAGCTGAGTCCAGACACATTCCACTGATTGCTGTTTTTGAGTCTGATTTGAGTCAATGTCTGTGTTAGCGCGTCCCACCTAGCAAACATGTCCACCTAACCCTTTTGGGGTGCCCGTTATCCTTGCAGATTACATGGACGAGCTTCAACGCAGTACAGTACATGAACCTGACAGATGCCACTGTGGCCCAGCAGTCAGTGGTGAGCTACTTGCCTCTGAGCCACATCGCTGCTCAGATGATCGACATCTGGATGGCAATTAAAGTGGGCGGGACCACCTACTTTGCCCAGCCGGATGCCCTGAAGGTGTGTTTGCGGTTCACGGCTGTCTGCCCTCCTCTCTGTCTCCTCATGCTTTCCTTCTTGCACTCAGACCACTTTGCTGCCACATGTCCCTCCATGTGCCGCTTGTGTTTCTGATGTCCTCCCACCCCAATGGACTCCTTTTCAACACCACTGTTTTGGGGGCAGGGTTTATCTTTTTTGTTAGAAAATGAAATTTTTACAGCATTCCTCCACCTGTCCCTGGGTGGGGTGGGCAGGGCCTAGCCGCTCTCCTGCCATACCTCCCCCCGGTGATTTATAGAGACTGCCCTCGCTGGCAACAGTACACTGAGCCACTGTTTGTTGAACTCCGTTAATCTACCAGTGTTAAATTTAGCAAGGAGCGGGGCAGTGTCTGGGTGGTAGATGATGTCACTCTGGTGGCGGATAGTAAGCGTTGGTAAACCGGTCACAGCACCGCGTTGCCAAGTAGCAGTGTGTGATCCAGCCAGCTGAGTCTTGTGACTGAGTCTCTCCCCCCTTTTCATGTGACTACTGACTGCTCAGCCTGGGAGGCACATGGGACTGACCTGTTCAGGCGAAACAGTCAGCTAATTTCCCATGGCGTAGATGGGGAGTTGGGAGCCACATGCTCCCCCCACCCCACCGCATAAATGTTGCATCACTGGTATTCACACAGGGCTCTCTGGTCAACACACTGCGGGAGGTGCGGCCCACAGCCTTCCTGGGCGTCCCAAGGGTTTGGGAGAAGATGCAGGAGAAGCTCAAGTCGGTCGGGGTCAAGTCGTCCACCACACGCAGGATGGTAGCCAGCTGGGCCAAGCGCGTGGGGCTACGGACCAACCTCAGGAAGCTGCAGGGGTATGGTCACACCGTCTCTTGGGGGAGGTCTGTTCCGGTTCGCAGATTCTCACCAGCTCTTTCTGCTCCCATCCACAATGACAGGGAGATGGCATACACCCCCCTGAATTACCAGCTGGCCAAGAAGTTGGTGTTCCAGAAGATACGGAAAGCACTTGGCCTAGACCGCTGCACAAAGTGCTACACGGGCGCGGCGCCCATCACCAAGGACACGGTGGAGTACTTCCTCAGCCTGGACATCCCCATATTCGAGCTGTACGGCATGAGCGAGTGCTCCGGCCCACACGCTGGCTCCCTGCCCGATGCCTTCCGCCTCACCAGGTACAGCCTGACCCGACACCTCCCTCCACCGTAATCTAAATTGGGGCTCATCACGGGTAGATCCAAATAAAAGGGCTGACGATACCCATGTATAAAAAACCCTGTCTAGGCGTGTATGGTACACAGTCATCATACTCGGGCTTCTGGCAAGCCCCAGCGTGTCTCGGCGGCACTTGACCCTGCTGTGTTCCATCTGTCTAGCTATGAATCACAGTGGATTTGCTGTTTTTGTTAGTCACCATGCTGAAATCAGGGGTTGAGCCCCTCTGCAGGAAGGTGTCATGACAATTTTGAGAAACGTGTCATAGTCAACGATTGGTGTGTGAAGGAACACACAGCTGCAGAGACTGTTTGGGCACACTGGGGTTTTTTTTTTTTTTTGCCACCTTGAACTGCTTTTGAGTAAGCAAGCTGAACATACGTGGGGGGACGTGTATGCGGATGTACAGTCAAGCTGATTTCATAAAGTTTCAGTACTTTTGTCCTTTATGTCCATTATGAGTGGACGAGAACTCTTACACGCTCACACAGGCGCACATGCAGTGCCACAGCCCAGCTACTGACTGTAGTCTCTGAACCTCTCTACCCCTGGCAGCTGTGGAAAGGTCTTCCCCGCATGCCAGACCAAGATCATCAACCCAGACGACGAGGGAAACGGTGAAATCTGCTTCTTCGGCCGCCACATCTTCATGGGCTACCTCAACAAACCGGCCGAGACGGCGGAGACGGTGGACGCAGAGGGCTGGCTGCACTCTGGGGACCAGGGCAAGCAGGACGCTGACGGCTTCCTCTTCATCACCGGCCGTATCAAGGGTAAGTGGTTGCGAGATGAGGGGCCCACCGTAGTGGCTGGGGGGGGGCAGCTGCCTCAGGACCTGACCTCCTGTGTCCTTTACAGAGCTGATCATCACGGCTGGGGGGGAGAATGTGCCTCCGGTGCCCATCGAAGACGCCGTGAAGGAGGCTGTGCCGCTGCTCAGCAACGCCGTTCTCATCGGTGACAGCAGAAAGTTCCTCTCCATGCTGCTTACTATCAAGGTAGCAACCGTTGCCTTAGCTGTGCATCCGTCGTTGTCTGGGGCAGACAGTCCGGGGTGACATCCTCATGAGTCACGGTGCTATAACCCTGACTAGATCAGCGAGCAATCATACACCACTGATAAGTCATGCAGCAACTTCCTCCATCTTTATCCTATTTATCCGATAAATGCCTCAGGTAGTGGGTGAGATCACTGAATATTAAAATATGTATCACAATATCACTTCATAGTGATAAGGTCCTATTCAGATCCTACTAAGACTTTCGACTTGCTTACCAAGCGATGTGGTTTTTTGTGATACTCAAAGGACATCCAGCGCCATCTGGTGGACGACTGTCATTTTTCCACTGCCATTATTTTTCAGCCATTACCAGCTCATGTTAAAGTGAAGCTGATGCACAGAAATGAGATTTTGCCGTTTAAAAACTTGTTGTAACGGCTAGCAGTCTTGCGTCTGACTTTCATGCACACCCTGACCTTTCCCCCCCAGTGCAAGATGAATGAGGAAACGGGCATCCCGGAGGACGAGCTGACGGAAGAAGCGGTGGAGTTATGCCGCAAGCTGGGTAGCACCGCCACCCGAGTGTCTCAGATTGCCAGTGGGCAGGACAGACTGGTCAATGCTGCCATCCAGGAAGGCATTAACAGTGTCAACAAGAAGGCAGTCTCCAACGCTCAGCGCATTCAGAAGTGGGCTGTGCTGGAGCAGGACTTCTCCATTCCAATGGGACAGCTGGGTATGAACATGGTGGGGGGTGGGGGGAGGGGTATGTGGATATGTCTCTGTATATTAATCTACAGTGATGCGGGAAGTAAGCATACATGTGTAGGGGAAACTGTAGGGCTTTACACCTTTAAAATAATTGCATACAATAAGATGCTTCTGTACAAACACAGGTCCCACCATGAAGCTGAAGAGACCAGTGGTGATGAAGATGTACAAGGAGCGCATTGACAGTTTCTACTCTGAAGTGGTGACCCCCGCCACCCCCAATAACCCTCGGCCCACCAAATAAGACCCCCTGCCGTGGACCTGGGGGCCGAGTAGACGTACATACGTTTACACCTACACGCTTCAGGGGAAATAGATGTGGTGAGATGGCTGGAGGCTGAAAATTTGAACCTTTATGTTTTTAAAGTCTGGCCAAATTTAAATGTTTTAGTTTGTGTGGATGTCCAGACTGAACTAGCATCCATGGGTGTTTCTATGGGTTTTATAAGCTGATTGTTATTAATATCTTCGATATTATTACTACTGTGAAGAAGTACAATAATACTGTAATTGTACTATTTACTCTAAATCATCCAAATCCAAAGTGGAGTTTTCAGGGCTCTTTTTTGTATTTTTTGTTGTTTTATGTAATTTTATTTATTGCTGTAATGTTGCCAAAGATATAAGAAGGCCATTTGCATGTCCAGTTTCTCAGCAGATGGTGCAAAACCCCCTCCTGCCATGCTGTTTTCCACTTCATTTTCATTTCTTAAAATGAAATCAGTGGAAAACACAGGTGGCTTACAGTTTGTCGTTGCTGTTTTTGTTTTTCTTGCGTAATGGTATTTTACGCCACTTGTGTCCTTTTACATTTTGCATATTTTTTATGACAGTTGTCTCTGAATGCCTTATATGATTGTATATTGACAATTAAACTTATTTACAAACATTTTAGTTCAGCTGTGATGTCTCACTATAACACTACAGAATCAACACTTTAATATATGCATCTCATTCAATTGTCTGCACTGTGGATTCTATGTAACATTTTACTCCAGGTACACAACCAACCAAATATTTCTATAAATTTAAATTTTTCATGGATTAACAAAGACTGTCCCTTTGTTCCAATGGAAACCTGCATCAGGACTCCCATTAAAGAAACTGCTGACTGTAAAACAGGATTTTGTCTTGTTTCGGACTAACATACCTCACTGTACTGTCGTCACTTTTTATAAACCCAGACAACTGCATGTATTAAACACCAATTCTCCAACTTTGAGGTCAGCTGTTGTGCAGTGTTGCAGTTTTAGCTAACCAGTACTGCAATTTAACTCAAAATTCATAACTACACCCAAATGGTCTCCACAAGCCTAAAGTAGTGTGTGATGCCCAAAGCACACAGGATAATGACACGGTACTCAACCAATTTGACTGTTACACCCAGACTTTTTTTTTTTTACCACCTATAGTATCTAGACATGAGTGGATTAACTTTTACAGCCATTTTTAAACATAAATCTGTGTATTGTGATCGCATGCAACAGACTGAGTGAAATGCACTTCTTTTCAAGATGTGGGGTGAGTGGATCATCAGCAGGGGAAACATGAGCTCAGTCCTGTGTGCCTGAAGGCAAACTCACAAGCAGGCTTGCCACCAGCCCACCAACTAGCAGCTGGATTCTGAGGCAGTCGATGGCTAAACTGTTGGCATGTATTAATCACACCTTTCTGTGAGGAATGGTACCAAATTATACCGTGAACGACACCCAAGACCCTAAAAAGCGACAGCTTATCCAGCAGCCGCAAGTAACCCTAAACCAGGACACAGTGGAGTGAGGCATCTTCCATACCCAACGTGCAACTACTTGTAATGCTGCATAACAGCCACTTGAGGGCACTGTGCTCCCAGACTCACTGAATGGTTTAAGATAGAGGTGATGACATCTCTCTCGCCCTATGTACTCAAAGTCATTCTACACCACAGCAGTGTTCAGGAAGACTGCTCATTTTTTAATGGCAGGGGGTGTACTTTACAAGCTTGGCTTGGATCCACTCATTCCATTAGAAGGCTGAGTTCATTCCCTTTCATGTATTACAGTCTTGTCTTCTGCCTACTGGACAGCAGTGTCTTCTGGGACAACAAGGCTCAGATCCATGTGCTTTTGCCTGCAGGCTCCTGCAGCTCATTTTTATGGCACAGTCTTGGTCAGCCATTGCTGGAGGTGGCGTGTTAAATAGGGCTCCAGCAGTCTGGTGTAATCTATGGAACATCAGCTTCAGCCCCCATAAACTGGCAGCACTCCACACAGGTTTAATGGAATTGTATCAAGGCATGTCGGCCCAGCTACTAATTTGGTGATAATTTTGTTGGCAGTTCCTCTTTATTAAAACTGGAAAAAAGGTACACCTAGATGGTGATCTGCTGCTTATTTCACAGTACCAGGCAAAACACCAAATAACCTCTAATTGACAAGTTTGGTTAAACAGGAACTGACAGAAGGAAAAAAAAAAAAAAAAAAAAAAACCACACAATGTCCACAAAGTTACTCCAGTAGTCTACAGTACTCAATGACTTTATTAATGATTTTAAAATTAAAAAATAAAATTAAAATATAATTATTAAAACTTGCATCATATGGCCACATGGTGGCATTGTATGCCGAGTTAATATACCAAAACAAAACGACACTTTCCTTTCTGTTCCAGGGTGGCATCACTCAGACAAACATCTCACATTTTAATTTCTGTATCCCTGTTGATACGGTCATCCACAAAAAAAAAAAATTCAACAAGCACCTCCCTGTACACACACTTCAAATTAAAGAGGATCTGAAGGAATACATCTACCACTGTTTATTAATCAAAATCGGCGAGAACCTCTCTTCTGTAACGTATGCAAGTTTTCCCATACAGAACGGCCACCCAAAAGAGCCCGTTTGAATTTTGTTTCAGGCGACAGGCGGTCCCAGCTAACTGACTATAGTGCTGTGGGGTCTTCTGTCCCACTTCTTCCTGAAGAACACCTGAAATATCTGGTGAAACAATCCTCCGCATCCACACAGTAATAACACGGCCATGGTAAACCCAAACTGTAGCTGAGCCCGTTGCTCTCAGCACTGGTACTTCCAAACCCCGTTCTTTTTCCCCCTCTCCCCATTTAGCAATTCAGGATGAAAAATGCTTTGCTATGGAAATCATTAAAGACAAAAACGAATATATGCTACCGTACCTCACAGAGTACGGAAGAAATGACTTTGCCACGCAGCTTGAGTAAAAACACTCAATTATAGTAAGACAAACCCACAGAAAACTAATTTTCCAACAATCTCCCTAAAGTAAGTCCACTTGGTAACAGTTGTTGCAACAGAAAATTTCATTCAACACCTGTGCCGCAGTGCCCAGCAGTGACAGCTGTACAGGATAACTTGATAACTCAGACCTCTGCTGGAAAACCTTCACGAGATAGCAGACTGTGCCCTAAAACACAACTGGAAGCTGAATTTTCCTATGAAAATGACAAAAAAAGTCAATTTTTTTTTTTAAAAAGGTTGGCAAAAACAAAAATCAATACTTTTTTGTACATAAACGTATAAAATTCTTAGAAACACAGTTTACATAATTACATAAGTACTGATGTCACCAGAGCCAGAAGTGCAGAGGTATATAAATAAAAACACTGAGCAGATTGGCAGACCTCTCTGCTAGAGCTGAAACTCACGGAGCCGCCTCTGACCCCTTCTCTGAACCCACCCCCCACCGGCCCATCTTCATTACACAAAGGACACATGGAGTGCGGGGGGTCAGAGGGTCAGAGTTCACGAACTAGGACTTGGAGCTAAGAGGTTAAAAGTTCACGGGGAACCAAAAAAGTCATTATCATGCACAAATCTTCAGACAGAAGATTTAAGGTTTGAGCCAAAAGAAAAAGCAAAAAAAAGTTCAGTTTGTGGTGATAAGTACCTTTCCAAATCTAGACTGACAGCCATACAAGAATGCCTAATTGGGTACATAAACTCTGTGCTTTAGTCGTTAAAAACAGATCGTGTGAAATGATGAGCCCTCTGCTCACTCGCAGTGGGGGGGGGGGGGGATTCTCTGTCAAATGCAGAATGGACATCTCCAATAAAGCTATTAACACCCCCACATGGGATGGCACCTCACGCCAAACCGCAGGACCGACGGGGCCAAGATCATTTTCAGCATAGCTCTAGAAACAAAAAACACTGGTGTTTTGGCACCACTGGTCCTGCAAGGTTCTATTTTATTAATGCTTGACTTGCCACAGGAACACCAGGTCACCGTGAAAGCCGAGAAGTCCAGCGAGCCGCGGATCGACAGAGTGAGGCTAGCAGCGCCCAGCACTGACCAGCCAATCACATCCCACCGTGTCACAATGTAAGGATCTATACCAGCTTCCAGTCAAACCACTGGATTGCATGCAATGTCCACACTGACGCTTAAAGTTTAAAAGCGAGCTGATCGATCTCAGCTTGTTCCTCCTACACCACTTAAAATAAAACGCTATCCGTGCAGTTCAAGCGTCTCACGCATTTTCTCGTTGTCCCTGATGAAGCGTCCGTCCACCTCTCCACAGCAGTGGTGCCGCTCGGTAACGTCCAGCGGACCCATCCCCAACGTGCCATTCAGAACCCTATAGCGTGTAAAGGCACTGAGAAGACTGAAGCCACATAATAACAAACACACAAGAGGAACAAATGGGTCACAAGTCAGGATTCTCGTCAGGAGAAAAAAATTCTAAAAGATCAGTAGGAAAACAAAAGTAAAAACGTACACAAACCGGCACTCAAAGATGGCTGCCTTCTGTTTAAGCTCCCCTGACCCCATGACAGCTACCTCCCCCAGTCAAGCCCTTTCACCCACTGGAAAGGTCCACATCCACCTCACACGACTGGGCTTTCTCAGATGGACATGGAGACTAACAGCCAGCACCACCCATCACAACAAAAGATTGGGGGGTGGGGTGTACTGCGGTTGGTGCCAAATTTTGCCAGGCTTTGGAAAAGCTTGGCTCCCTCCCACTTAGCCACACCACACGCACGCACGCACACCAAATGAGCTGCATTTTCCTTACACACATGCAAACTTCAGCACAGGATAAGTGCAGGGGGTTGGGCTGTTAGAAGATGAGTCTGACAAGAGAGGGCTGCTTGTGTGTCTGGATGAGGCCAGTGGTCACATTATGCAGTACAGCACAGACTCTCCATGACAAACATCCCCTCCCCCAGCTAGCTTCTACCTCTCGTCCTGTAGTCCTGCTCCAAGTCCGGTTTAGTCTGATCTTCCACCAAGCTGCCAGCTTCTTTACTTTTTCCATTTCATTTCCCCACCCCTCGTGCCCTCTCTCCACCCAAACCTACCAACAGGTATGAGTTTGTCCTCCTCCCCCTCCCCTCACTCTGTTGATCTTGCGTTTCTCCTTCTCCAAACCCCATCTCAAGTTCCAGGAAAAGGTGGACGAGGAGGAGAGAGGCCCCACCCATTTTCTGGAACTTCCTGTCACGTGGCAGTGGCCTCCAAGTAGCTCTGTAGTTTACGGACCGTCGACTCATCCAGCGAGAAGAGGTCGAAATCAAAGGTGGTGTTGGTGACGTTGAAGTGGCCGGTCTCCTCAATGAGGTTCACAATCTGGGGGGGGGGGGGGGGGGGGGGAGCGGGGGGAGGTCATCGGAAAGTGAGGGGGTAAG
>JAACJT020000028.1:3347677-3477885 GCA_009936485.2 Gymnarchus niloticus | reverse complement strand
CTCGAGGGCCTTAGTGACCGACCCGTCCGGGGCGGTGTTATTTGGAATAAAAGTACAACAAACATCTCCGAACATTGGGGTCGTCAAGAGATGCTGAAACCCAGCATGGTGTCACACACATGGGACAGAGCCCCAACAAGCACCACAACTGCACTGGGAAAACCACCGAATAGACTCCTCACTGTGCTGCCATCATAAGGAGCAGATCGTTGCTTTGAGCCCCTCAGAATGCGATTCTGACCTGCTGTAGGACGTTCCTCTCCCTCAGAGCCATCAGTCTGCGGTGTAGATCCACCAGCTCCTCAGTGTAAGCCTGGAGAAAAGGCCACAGGGTTCAAATGTGAGGCAGTCAGTCTGCCCATCCCCACTCATGGCAAGACTGACCAGCACCAGAGTCAGAGTCAATCTAGCCCAAGACAGACATGATTTAAAAGACCAAAGAAAATGCAGAAATAAAAGTGTTGATTTACCCTCCGTACCTTGTTGTAACCCTTCTTCACCACCTTCTCAGGCCGACTACAGGCATCTGGACTCTTCCTTTCAGACACCTGTGAAACGTAGAGAGATCTATGAATGCACAGATAGGTAAGAGCACAGGAGTGGCTAAACCTGACACATCCTAAAGACAAGGAAGGCTATTTGGCTGTGCCATCAGTACACCCACAAAGCCCAATTCCCCAACACGCAGACCTCCGAGACACTAGGTGGCCTCACTTTGTTGTTGGAGGAGACGTGCTTCTGCAGCGTTGGTGGTGGATCCCGGCTGGGGCGGTGTGAGCCGTCGCTGCTGTCACTCTCACTGTCGAGGCTCATGCTGGGAGACAGAGCGGCATTCAGACGTTAGCGATCTAAGGTCCATCAAGGCAACCGGCGCTCTTCAGAGCTCGTTCATTGTGCAACTTTAAAATGCATTTCATATCGCTAAGAAACTACAGCCTGAATGAGAAAACGACCTAACGGGCTGAACAAACGCTGTATGGCTGGGACGTAAGCAGATACCTTTCGGCATTTCGGTGATATTTCAAATCATAAATAAATAAGCTTGGCTGCTGGGTTGGGACACCTTTCCATGGCACACTTCAACCCTAAACGCTATGCGAGATCCTAGGAAGAGGAGGAAGGCTCGCTGACCGGGAATCACGATTCGGTGGGTTGGTCTTGACAGGGGTGCCATCCTCCGAGCTGCTGTCATCATCGTCCGACTCCTCGGACTGCAGATCTTCCACCATAGAGCGTAGGGGTCCTGCAGAAAAGGCGGGAGGTGCCACACATTAATGACCCAAAATGCTGCTGCCTCGGACCCTTAGGGTTTCTTCCACATGTCCCTCCGCAGCTCCCGAGACGACATACCCACATTCCATAATGTCTGACTAGGAAGGGCGAGGTTTATTTTACTAATAGTGAACTCTGAAAAGCACATCCAAACATACATACTGACTGACAGAACGACAGGAGGATTACTGGGGTTCCTTATGAGGATGGCTACCCACATACAGTAATCCACCCAGGCGCTGGGATGCTGGTACCTTGGCCTTGCTTCTGTGACGGCTCAAAGTCAGATTCTGAGCTGGAGTCCGAGCTGGAGCTGGACGGGCTGGAGGGTGCAGACTGCTGTGAAGACAGGCAGACATAAACAGCAGGACTACGGCACTGAACACGGGAGGAGGATGAAGGTCGGAAGGTCTCCCTCACCTCTGACTTGGAAGAGGCCTCGTCCTCAGAGTTGGACTCCTCCGACTCAGGGGGCTTCTTGGGCTCCTTCACCTCTGGGGTCTCCACTTTAACCTTTGCCCAGCGACCTTTCTCCTTGGGGGGCTTCTTCTCTGGATAGGCAAGGGGCGTCGCAGTGGAGGAAGAGGAGACCCTGGGGGAGGAGCCGGTAAAGCCCCCTGCAGAAGTGGCCTTGGGCCCCTCAGAGCCCCCTTTCTTGGGCTTCTTAACGCTGGGCTTAGGAGACTCCACAGTAGAGGAGCGCTTGCTGGGCCCCTTGGTCTCTGGCAGGCTGCCCCCTCCTCCGCCACCCCCTCCACCCGACCCCCCGCCTTTGGGGGACATGCCCTCCATCTTGGGCTCCTTCAAGGTGAGCTTGGGCTCCTTGAAGGCTGCTTTGGGCAGGGCCTTGGTCTCCTCCTTGACCTTCATGTCCATGGGCTTCTTGGAGGAGGAAGACGACTCCCGGCCTGATTTGCCATCGCGGTCACCTTCGGTTTTGGACAGGGCCTTGCTCTCCGAGTCTTTCCGCGGACGCTCTCTGTGCTCCTTGGTAGGCTTATGTGGCTTGGTTACCTTGTTACTTGTGCTACTGGCTTCTTTACTGGACTCCTGCAAAGTTACCACCATCAGACATCAGTAAAGAATATTAAACTTAATCCCTTCTCATACATATGTCCATCTTTACATCATCATATGTATGAGCTATGCAGAACGTTGTATGTTAAGCTTTTGAAATTTGTTTTTATGGGGTATGTATTCCTGTGGTAACCAATCACTAGACTCTCGCAGATTAGGACAGCTACAAATACTAACTGCAGAAAAGCAAGTGCATGGTGTCATACTTAACACAAAGTCTTGAGGATTGAAGAACAGAAACAGGCATACTGTGCTTAGCTGAAAACAAGACCCAGCATTCATGTTGGTGTTGTGCTGCATCCTGGCTAAACAGAAAACAGGGTCTTTCTACACCAGAGGTGTTGGTGTCATGGCATCGGAACAGCTTAACGAGCATATTTTCCACTTCACAGGCACATCATCGGAGGCAGAAGCCACCAAAAGCCAAGCCGGCAGGTTTAACGGAACTCAAGAATGGATTCAATTATACCATTAAGTTCTCGATAGCAACAAAAGAGTAGAACCACGCTGCTTCACTGGGCTAACTGTCGAAAGCGGCGGCGGGAAAAACTATAGAGAATAAACAGTGTCTGGTTGGGTCTGGGGCTGTCGCATGTGATCAGGACGGCATGTGCACAACATGGCACAGCCAGAGTTCTAGAAGGATCTAGAACTCTTTACGGGTTTTGCTTTCCGTCTGATGAGACAAACCAAATCTGCAATCACACAGGACATGGCAGAGTGCCTCAAAGGAATCAGAGAGCTGAGCCCTCATTTTTGGGAGCGACAGAAGGACAGCAAGGTCCTGGGCAATCTCAGAAAACTGCAGCAATGCGGTTCTCTCACAAGTCGACTGCAGAATCATAGAAACCACACTTTTCACTGGAGCCACTGGTTAAACAGTGAAGAAACTCACAGGCAATTATGGGATCATATTCACACACAAAAAAGTATTTCGTACTTCATTCATTTAATTGCCTTCAGTAGCCAGGAACACAAGAACGCAGCCCTGGATTTACACTGCAATACCTGTGTGTGTCCTCCCAATGCGTTTCATCCCATTTAAGCAATTAAGGTCATACCGAGAGATTAAGACATGCAAAGCACTTAACCATTAATGTTAGGCTTTAAAACCAGCATTGATGCAAATATTTTCTGTAACCCCAATTATATATTTTATTCCAGTTAAGTGGAGCTGAGCAAACGTGGCTTCCTAGTTCCTTAACGTGAACTACCTATAATTACAGAAAGATTCTGATAGATGACAAACAAAACATGTTTAAAGTGCTCTTTTTAGGTGGTGTTTGGACATGTTTGGCTGTGGATGTTGTGGACATGTGTCTTCTACAGTTCATTCCACAGAGAAGTAGGAATATCCATTAAACCGCCCCTTACTACTTGCCCAGGTCATAGTGGCATCAACATCTCACTGATTATTTAATTGCTCATTTGCTGAAGCCCAAAGTAATCTACTAGTACAGGTTTGCAAACCAGCATCTGACTGGCTATTGGTTAAAAGGCATCAGCAAATCCTCAACACAAAACACAACAATTCGCTGGCCAGACACGCTACCCCTAACAGAATTAAGCTCCTTTATCCTCTCCCAATAGCACAAGAAAAGAATTCTGCAGATGTATCACTGACCTTTGATCCATGGGAAGGTTTGGTCTTCTTGGGATCAGAAAAGGCAGAGAGTGGGATGGTGGGCAGCATTGGGTAGTCGGGACTTGGCCTGGACACCACTTCTGCCCCCTCAGGTACCACTATAACCTGAAGAGGAGGGACCACAGGTCATGAGTAGGAGACCACAGTGCAAAAGGGAAACGAAGAACCCATGTCTACTGCAGACTACCATCAGAAACACACTGGGAGAGACAACTGGTCAAATGGTAGCTCAAGACATGTTGAAGGAGCTCCAGGAGGTGTGGCAGTCGAGCTACCCGCACCCTCCCCCCCGAGCATACTCACACCCCCAGCCTTGACCAGCTTGTGGCGGAACTCGCGGGTCGGGTTATTGAAGGTCAGCTTCTCGCAGCGAAGGTGGTTGACCGGAGGGTTGCCCTCCAAGTTGAGGAACAAGTCGTAGTTGAAACACACCTTCTTCGGTTCTTCCTGGCCACGGGGACAGAACAGTGAATTCAGACGTGACGGCGAGGTCTCATTTAGATGTGACACTGCAGTCGCTGGAGGTCCATCTCCCTTCTCATAAGGAACTGAAGGACGAGGAGTATAAATCCACCAGGAGCGCATAAAGTTTATTAATAAAGCTAAAATGTCAACAGTGAGGCAGGATGTTCCATTTATGATTAACACAAACCCTATTCTTTGTATAACTCATCCTGCTGTACCGTGCAGACGCACACACGCACACACAATGCCGGTAATCCGCTTGGTATTAACTCATGGTCCAGCTCTATAATTCTTTCCAAACTTCAATAGTTGGTTCAACCACGACTGGCTGCCTTTGCCTGGTTTTAAAACTCTTCATCGACTGTTCCTCTTCATTAAAGAAAAACCCAAGAGCTCCCTCATTCACTACTGCTCACTGCAGGAGTCCTAAGCCTCAGATGAGATGAACGGTCACACAGAGCCTTTCAGGCTGGGGCTGGTAGAACCGGTGGAAGAAGTCTGTGTCGAGTGTTTGCAGCCCTTCTCCTCCCCATCCATCAGCTCAAAGACGACCATAGGTCAAGGAAAGGGTGGGAGGTGCCTCACCCCCCACGGCCAAAGTCCAACAAATGCGAAGATGCCCTCGCTGCCACTTTCACCATATAAAGACCTTCATGCAAGAATGACCCCCAAGGGCATCGACCCAGAGTCAAAACCTGTTTATCTGCCAGCGTTCTAGACGGTGCTACAAATGGTTACAAGGCTTATAAGCGACATCATGGGTGGAGCATCGCCAAGACGGCTGACTTTGGAAGAAGGGGCAGCACAGCACCAGGAGGTCGCTGGGGTGAGGTATAGCAAGGGCACGTCAGCTGTGGGAATCCGTAGCCAGCGCCGGGATGGCTTGAGGCTCGACACAGCTGGTTAGCCGTGCACACCACAGACTGTCCTCTAGGGACAGAGGCAGCAACTTGAAGCGGCACATAAAGATGCAATTGAAAATAAACATTTGCATGTGTCACGGGACGGTTTACACTAACTTAACCCTCCACTTCAAAGTGCTTTACTCAGTGTCACGAGGTCTCAAAGTTTTCACAGAAAAGCTGCCTTCTGCAGCGCTGCCAAGGAAGCTCAGTGATGCTCAGTACGACACTCACTTTATGCAACACTGTCCGGCACCATTCCTCAGATCCTCTCTGAACATTCCAGACCAGCAGGCTGCAGCCCGCTCTTCTGCTGTCAGGAAATCCGACTAGCGCTAGGCCATCGCTGGCAGGCAGCGCGCCAACACCCGCGGAACCCTGCATACGGCCGAATGGCCGCGTCTCCTCTGAGGTGCTGACAGCAGTCCTTGAGCACCGCCTTTAGACCCAGGGACCACATTTGCGATTTAAATGCTCTTACGACCCTTTAGATTTACTGCGCCTTTCAACTCCACAAATAAAATCTTCAATCTCGGCCCGCAGTGCAAACCCACGTCCTCCATTTGTGTTGGCCGAAAGCCTTACCTGCTGCAATGTGGTCTAGGTTCAGCATTAACCTGAAATGATGCACTGAATATACGGCTCTGAACAACACACGCTGTAATGGCCTCTGTCACAGAGCCTCGTTGATCAAATAAATAAGTTCTAGTTGACCAAGACAGTAACAGGCTTACCTTGTTCTTGAAGTAAACCTCAATTGGCATTAGGAAGCCTGCGTAGCCAGATTCCTCTACTTTGTATGGAGGCTCCTTGCACACTGCGGACATGAGGGAATGACAAGGATCACATATTTGTACATTTAAGAAAGTACATGTGCATGTCTATCTCTGTGCAGAACCCCACTGACTAATGTAATTTACAGGCCCAAAATCCACTCCCACAAAATAACCTGTAAAAGGTAAATTTCCGTGCAAATTTTAAAATTTCAACAAAGAAATAACCGGGGCCTTGCTTATCCTGGAAGTTACCGCATCAGTTCTAGAAATTACTACGCATCGGCCTTTTGTTTAAGTTTGTCAGCACAAAAGTTATCCAAAACTGTAGACATACACAGAGCAGATTTACAGTCTTGTATTCCTGCTCCTTACATAAATAGCACATTCGTCTGAGTCTTTGCACATCGTGTCAAGTAACAAGAACACAATCTCGCCTTTGTCACAGACCTCACCACTCCAGCGAAGCCAAGGTGGTACTACCATGATTGCTCGTACTGATAAGAAGCGGAACAATTCAGAATGACTGCATTTCATGTTATAGGCATCCTTCTAGAACAGTCTGACGTAATGAAGTGTAATGAAGAGTAGAAAGGCCTAGTTTAAAAACGAAGAGAACCATAAGGCTGTGACAATATAATAGGTCACATTCAATTTATAACCCAGAACATTGATTAGAAACAACTGCTTATGCTAAATGTTATCAATACATAAGTTGTAGATTTGTGATATTAGTTAGAAGTGTCTCCTAAAGAAAGCTGAACAAGTCAAATTGATTGTGTTTCCACTGTGGCTACAGACAAGTGCATGCCAATTTAGCAGACAAAAATGCCACGGGACTCACTAAGCAGAAAAATCTATTTTTTCTTACATGGCAGAAACCCAAGATTCATGAAGGTGAAAGCGCAATTGACACAGGGGGGAAAAAAAATGCTCCCATAAATTATAGTAAACAGAGAGACGGTGAGGATGATAAAAAGGTGGAAATTAAGAAAAACTTCCAAACAGCACACACCATAGGAACTCCAATAAAAACTGGAAGTAACACAAGACGATTAAAAGCTGCCCTCTCATTCAGGCAGGCTGGCCCACTGCACCAAACTCTGGATGTTGTTTACTGTCATCAACATCCAGAAGCCTCTAGAGAAGACCTTTACATATTTCATGTGTGGCCGCTGTAACTGTCGAGGCCAAAATACTTTGCATAAATGCTCTGCGGGCCTTAGGTGATCTCCATTGTTCTGCTCGTCACTAGTCTTTTCTGCCGGAAGCGACCATCACCATGGATCGAAAAGAGAAACACATTATACAGGGTGACACACACACTGCCAGAACCACATTACACCAACACTACTGACGGAACACAACACCAGGGCTTCAGGTACTGGAGACCGTATGTGCGAATAGAAGACAAACCAGAAGCTTTCAAAAAATGCAGTCTTCCACCATTACCTACCTTGCAGACACTGCTGACTTTAAGTAACCAAGTGACAATATTTCAGAGGAGAAAAAATGAAAAGGTTTTCCCCCCTCGCATTAAAACTAACTATCAAGATATTTCATAAAAACACACTGTACAGACATTGGGGGTTTTTTCTAGTAGTCAAGCTATAATCCTCAACCAGGTTCTCAGATATTTAGCACAATCTTCCCAGCTTTCATAAATAAAATAAAATTGATAAGTGATGGCTCATAAATGGAGCAGACAAAAGCATACAACTGCTTAAAAATTGAGACGCGTGGAATCTGCTGTAGAAAAGACTGTCTAGCTACTGGCCATCCACCAACATGCCCTCTTCAACACCAGAAGGCCGGAGCGTCTCCTCTGTGACCCACCTCTCTTCGGCTTGGGGAAGCTCTCGTGAAGACGGAAGACCACCTTCTCCACAAAGTGCTGGATGTCCCCTGACTCAGGGCCACGCACAAACACCATCCAGTCATGGGTGAAGCCCTCGGTCGTGACCTTCTTGCGTAGCTGCGCCCGGTGGCCCAGCTCCAGCTTCACCTGTACGGTGCACTGTGGACGAGACAATTCTGCCGGGGTTACCGGATGAAGCCACACACACCCTTCCATTGAGTTAACCTGCAATCCACGGTTATGGGAAACTATCTGCCAGTCACTGTGGTCAGCTGAACAAGAATCAAATTCAGACACAAAACTACCCAGCGTGCAGTCAAATTGAAGCTAGATTAGACTGACATTACTCTAGAAATAGTGTGCATTTGTGTATGTGAAATACACGTGGTATTTGAATTCCTGCAGTGTTTGCAAATACCCGTCAGATTCTGACAGCTAGTGTCACCCTTTCGCTTTCACCAGACACAAATTGCCTCGAAATAACTAAATAGGCAGCGCTACAAAGGAGGGAGGAGCGGGTAGCTTAACACCAGAGATCTCCACCGGCTCCCTCCGATCACACTGCGCCCGTGATCCCACGTCTGAAGCCTCAGCAAATGACAGATCAGCAAAACGATCAGCCAAGTCTGGGCAAATAAAGCAGTGCGGACCGGACTGGACTGGGAGGGGGGACATTATTACCCACAACTAAGGTCGCTAGAACCAAATATAATAAGAATAATTAAAAATAATAATAATAAAACCACATAGTACCCTGTCGAGAGATCTCAGGAATAAGCAGGGGATGCCATCACTCTACCCACCACACCAGACCGCCTCATTAGCCTGGCCCCATGCTCCAGGGGATTTATTTCACCTATACAAACATGCGAATCTGCACAAATCTGGAGATGATTTGCCAAACATGAATTATTTATACTGTACATCACCCAGCTCAAACAAGAAACACACGACGAAGGGGGAAGGCGAGAAGAGCTGTAGAGAGAGACACCCGCACCGTTTCCTCGAGTTCATCCCAGTTTCCACTACTGCGTTTTTGTACATTTCAGTCAACAGAGAGTTAGGAAATGTCATTAAAGTTGCCCCACCGACGGGGGGCCGCGGTGAGGCAGCGCAGCCCACCTGAGCGCCGGCGCGGGCCTTCCGTGGTCGCGCGCGGCCAGCGTGGCCTTCCTCGCGGACGCCGCATTCCTCGGCTGCCCTCCCGCCGCTCTCAGGAAACGCGGCTCCGGGACGCCTGTAGCCTGCCGCCTCACTACAACTTTGATTCGCCTCCCTCACCCCCCCCAAAAAAAGACAAAGTTTGCTTCCAAAGGGACCCCGCGGCCACTGCGATGCGCAGCGAGAAGCGAAGGGACGGCTAGCGGACCCTGAAGGGGCGATAGCACGGCTCCGGCTTTAAGCAGCTAGGCTACCGCGACTGCAGGGACGGAGCCATTGCGCTGACGGCTTCGCAGCCGGTTCTCTTTTCTTTTTTTTTTCCTCCACGTTAGCTATCACCTTGTGGAACGAACCTGGCGCTAAACTTCGCTCAGGTCGCTACTGAACTACGCGCAGTTAGACGGTGCTCAGCGATTTAACGTGGCAAGCAGGCAATGAATCTGGAGCAACTACAATGAATGGCAGTGAAACATGCCAATGCTATATTTCCATGCATGGTCAGATTTCGCTACACATTTGCCAAAAGCGCCAATCGGAACCTTAGACATCGTGCCCAGTTAGCCACCCTGCCAGCTATAGCTATGCAAGGATACCGCACGGCTCGTTTGAGTCTACCTTAAATATACGACGACTGAATCACCGCCATAGACCCCACGGAACAGCTCATTCATTGGATCGCAAACGAGTTATCCATCCCACCTAATAATGCGTACAAACACGTTCCCGGTGAAGTGTAGCTATTCCCGCTTCCCCTTCCAAACAGCTGGACCAGAAGCGCCAGTCACCATCCCCATCCCTCCCCCCCTCATTCTTCCTCCTCTTCCCCGAAGACCTGGCCGATAATGCAACCCAGCTCGTCCTTATGCCGGCGCCTTCCACTCGCTCATCGCATCCGAATCAATGGGGCCGAGGGGGACAGCATCGGCAAGCTGGATGCCACCGTCGGCCCGGATCAAACACGGGGCTTTTGTGATCTCGCCTGAACATGGCTCTGTGTCCGATGACATGCGTGTCTTTGGCCAACTATTATCAAGCTGTGTTTCTCTCCCTTCTATTTCTCATAATTTTACAATGTCTGCTCTTATAAAGTGGCTAGACAGTTGGTATGGTTCTGCCGCGGCGCCCTGATCATGTCTCGCAGTCATATTAGGCATGCACCAAACCTCAGGAATGCCGTGTTACCTGATTCTCCATGATCCTGTCTTCGGCGATTGTTCTGTTTATTTACAGCGGCGACGGGCGAGGATGTTCCCGACTCCTCATTGTGTGTCAATTTCACCCAGAAACCGGAAGCCACTCGGCACCCCTCCCGTCCCACACTTCGGGCAACCCACCCAAAAGAGAAAGCTCTTAGCTCCCGGGGAAGAAGTGTAAAGGTCTGGCCACCGGCGAAAGACCCAGCGAATTCTATTATTGTTCAGGCGACACTTCCCTCCTATGACAGAAAGCAACGCTAGCCAATCTTTGATGGTGAAGGGCCATGTCATCCTGAAAATAAAAGCGCTCTGCCGGAGACTTGCGTTAGGGACCTCGGAACCGTATAGGCATGCGGGCTCTCATTGGATCGCTCACGGTGACCTCTGCGTTTCGATTGGACCCCGCCGCGATGAGGCGGTGCTTAGATGCTTATTGAAAGACCGAATGTGGTGCAATTAAACTTGGAAATACTGAGTCTGTCTGCTCGCCCGAATATTACGTATTCCAGGCTGAGAGGTGTGTGTGTGTGTGTGTGTGTGTGTGTGTGTGTGTGTGTGTGTGTGTGTGTGTGTGTGTGTGTGTGTGTGTGTGTGTTTTTCTTCGGTGGCGTGACGCTTTGTGTTTTTAATGACCTTCAGGTGAATCTTTGTACGTTTTTTTAACGATGAAACGTATGCCGTTCCTGTTTGCAATATTTTTAATAAACTACTCAGCATTTCATGTTTGAGTAGCCCGTTCAGCAAAATGTAGGACTTATGTCAGCAGTCCTTTACAAATATCTATTTGATAACTTAATGCAAAATTACCAAGCAAAGAATATATACTTATTTTCCTGCTTCTTCCTTTTTCTGTCGACTTTGCCGTTTATTTTCCCACAATGTATCCATAAAATACATCTTAAGAGAAGAAATCCTAACGTGAATCGCACGATGGTTCTGTTAAATACATATGAGAAGCACCTAGAAGGCCTGAATACTGCAAAAAAATTCACACGCAAATGCTAAATGTTTTTAATATATTTAACAGTGAAAGTACTTAAAGATTGTCTACAAAGGAAGGCTCCTGAGAATCTAGAGTGGGGCTCTGTTGGTTTAGTGTCTCATCCTGTGATGGAGAGGTTGTTGGTTCCAGTCCCACAACCAGCAAAATACCCATATTGCTGTTGGACCCTTTAACAAGGCTCTTAAACCCAAAGCTGCTCTGGGGGTGCTGGCCAAATGGATGACCCTGTGCTTTAACTCTTAGTGTTTTTTGCTCATTTGTGTGTGTATGTCATAGAGAGCAAGATGGGATACATGGGGGGAAAGGCAAATAAATCATCCTGTCAAGATGTGAAAGCTGAAAATTTGAAGGGTAATCAATCAGAACTACTACTGATCTCTGGCATACTGTGGGCTGGGGCATGGGCATGGATAGTGTGGAGGTAACAGAAAGTGGAAATGTTGTTGATGACTGTACGAGGTATTAAAAGTGTTCGGAGGTGAGTAGCTGCCAGGACCTGATGGTAAAATACAAGCGTGTGGCAGAAGATAATCTCAGTCCCAAAGCTGTAAATTAAGGTCCTGTCACTTTATATTTTGATTATTAGGTTTGTTTGATTTGAAATTGAAATTTAGCAAGAAGTTAAGGTTGGTTTGTGCCAGCAGAGGGCAACAGTGAGACATCTACGGTCCAAAGAGGAAACTGTTTAAAGGCCAAAGATGGCAATTCATCATGGGGACAGGCATCGGATGTGCTGTGGACAAGAAATAACAAGGCTGTAATGAATCACAACTGAGCAATTATTCTGGGCAAACTGTAACTGTTTATACAATAGCTATTATGTTTGTGTAGCTGTAAAAGCGAGCTTGTTAAACTTAGTTTGTTCTTAGTGGTGCAATAAGAGATTAAAACATGCCTCACTTTCATTCTTTCACCGAGAATGGAATTTTCCCGCTGTATGTTTTTGCATTGAATAGAAATGTTTTCCAGTTTGCTTATTGAAAAATTTGATTTTAACAGGAATACCTGATTGAGCTGACACAGAGTGACAGATAAAATGTTTCAGTAGTTAGGCAGAAATGACAGCTTGTCTGAGCCTAAAACTGGTTTGAATGCAATAAGTAAATTAAATCTACCAATACAATGAGTAGTGTTATCTATGTCTATAGTGTGTAAGTGAATGTTTTAAAGCATTTCATATCTGACATATATAGCAGCTGTTATTTTGGATGTTAGCAATCATATTCTTCCAGGATTGGAGTTTGCATCGCATGTCCACCCCATTTTCGTGAGAGTTTCCTGCATGTACCCTAGTCTCCTCCCTCCGTTCAAAGACATGTGTTTACGCAAACAAATGCATCAAAATTGCTTGTGGGGCTTGTGTCTGTGCCTGCAATGAACCATCCGGTGTGTCTTATGACCTGTGCCTCCTGGAATTGGCTCCAGACTCACCGCCATCCTGTACTATAGATAAGTGATCATGGAAAATGGATTGAAATTGTACGAGTAACTTCCTACCAAAACAAGCTCAAATGTTCAATTGAAGGTGAATTTAAGTGATGGAAAATGTTTATTAAAATGATAAGAATGTAATCAACCATTTTACAATGTATATTAAACTTTGCTGTCATAAAAGTAAACAAATGCAAGTTACGATAAAAACATACGTATTTTCCACCAATTGCATGTTATAAATGTATATTTAATCCAAAACACAATATTACATCTATTTCATCAAAGTTCATATGTACATGTTTCACAGTGGAGTTTTTTGCCTGTGATGGGACAAATGAGGCTTCAAAAACTACTGTGGGTGGGAGTATCCTAAAGTAACCAATCAGTGCTGGTGATTAATGAGGCTTCAAAACCCATGGTGGGTGGGAGTATCCCAGACTAACCAATTAATGTTGGTGCTGAATGAGGCTTCAAATGCTGGCACCAGCACTGATTGATAGTTCAGGATACTACCATCCACCATGGGTTTTGAAGCTTCATTTGTCCCATTACTACTGAATCATTCTGTGTGGTGTCATGATATGGAGTAAAGTACAGGCATTTTCCAAATTAGAGTTTTTGGAGAGTCTGCATCTGCGTTTTTGTTTAAAAAAGAGCGAGAGAGCTCGCTGGAATTTGAAAATGAGGCCAGTGTTTAGTCATCCAAAGGATCCCCAGCTATTGGTCCTTCGCCCCTCCTCCTTCTTCAAGGTTCATTCCAGCTTTTCACAGAGCTGCTCCTCCTTGTGATCCGAGTGTAATTAGCTTCACCTGGTCTCCTTTGCATGGCAGCCATTTCTGCAGAGAGCCCAAGATGTTGCTATTATCATGTTAATGTAATGGAGTCTAAGAGATCAGCTCTGAAGTACTAATGGCATCGGTTCATTCGTTCACATCCTGTCCTGCCGCCGCACTTGTGGAACTTGTTGAACATATTTGCCCCAGTAATGCATCTCAATGAGTGTCGACGCGACAGGCCACGTATCTGCAGCTTTTCCTCTGAAAAGAGCCTCAGTTTTCTCCATCCTGCAGTGGTGGCTCGGGTTACTTTAAGGCAATCTACTCGGGCAGATTCTTTATGTGCCGGCTCGGCTGGAAGGTAAACATTCGTTGTTTTATGGCGTTCGCTAACACCATTGAAATCTTTGTGCGCGTGTTTGTTTTTAGTACCTGTATGCATGCGGTGTTGTCACACATACTTTTTAAATTGTATAAACAAATGTAGAGCTGCCTTTGTTACCAAACCTGTAGGCTGACTGCTTTGGTCGTGTTCTGTCTGGTTTATTGGTTTGATGGGAAAAACTTGCCTTGAATTCCCTTCCTATCTGAAGAACAATGATCTCAGAATGAAACGCTCTTACACACATACACTTGTATGCTTGCCGTCTGCCTATGAAGGTGTGAAACACCATGCAGAAGAATAGATGAGGAAAAAGTGTCAAAGCCATTTCCTTAATGCAGTTAGGTGAACTGGTGTCCCAGTGACCATAGTGTGCATCTTTATGCACCCTACAAAGGCCTGGCATCTGTTTAGGATGCCCCCTGCCTCATGCCCTGTGGTTCCTAGGGGATAGACTCAGAGCAGCCCTGCACCGGATAGGCACTTATGAAATATCAGTAGATAAACCAGGGTGGAATAAGAACATTTTTAAAATTCATACTTAGTTATGAGGACCCAGTGGTAAATCATCTCTTTAATCAGACCTAAAGTGCTACAAACTGTAACTGGAATATACCAGTACTGTAGCACCTCTCTCAGCCCAGGCTCAGACAGTCCTAATGACAATAATGTCTGCTTGTCAAACCCTATATAGTGCTGCCATCTAAAGAAAATAATGATGAAGTCTATTGTACATTCAAATAAAAGACAGGAATTTGATGAGGCAATATAATTATACTGCAGTTTCTCATTGTCTGCTATTCTTCATTATAATGTATATAACCTCTCTAGTCTTGAAATGAGAATGAACTGAAATAAAAACAAAGGCTGCAAGGAATTTCCTTTCCCTTGTTGCCTGAGAGTGATCTGCGTCTAGTTTAGAATTGAAACGGGTTTTCCGCGTCACATTGTAAGTTTTGAGTGAGTCTGGCAGTCAAACCGTCAATTATTATGGGCCAGCGGTCTAGTAGTTCCATAAAAATTCATTCTCTGTATTTCAGGCTCTGATTTTCTTCGTTTCTTTTATTTACCGCGGTATGACTAACAAAACAGTTACAGCTTGTAGTGCATCCTGTTGATGTGTTACAGGAAGGTTCCAGCAAGAACAGATGTCATTTTAAGATTAAATATGTTATCCGTAGCTAACCTGTAAGAAATAAATTTCCCCCGTTGATAACACTGAGAAATCTGTTTTTCTGTTACAAAAGATTCCATGAAGTCAAGTCATTTTCTTGCACAATTACAACCCCAAATCAGAAAAAAATTGGGACGGTATGAGAAATGCAAATAAAAAAAGAAATGCGGTGATTCTTAAATTTGCTTTGACATTTTATTTCATTGCAGACAGTATGAACCCAAGATATTTCATGTTTTGTCTGGTCAATTTCATTTCATTTGTTAGTATACATCCATTCCTACATTTCAGGCCTGTAACACATTCCAAAAGAGGGGGGCAATTTAGGGCTAGTAATGAGGTAATAAAATTAAATAATAATGTGATTTCAAACAGGTGATGTCAACAGGTGATTGTAATCATGATTTGGTACAAAAGCAGTATCCACAAAAGTTTGAGTCTTTGAGGAGCAAAGATAGGCAGAGGGTCTCCAGTTTGTCAACATATGTGTGAGAAAATTATTGAAATGCTTTAAAACAATGTTTCTCATAGAAGGATTGGAAGGGATTTGCATATTTCTCCTTCTACAGTGCATAATATCATTAAATGATTCAAGGAATATGGAGGAATCTCAGTGTGTAAAGAGCAAGGGCACAAGCCTAAGCTGAACACCTGTGATCTCTGATCCCTCAGATAGCACTGCATCAAGAACCATCATTCATCAATAGCTGATATAACCCCATGGGCAAGGGATTACTTTGGCAAACGTTTGTCAAGCCCTACAATACAGAGTAACATTCACAAATGTACCACTTAAACTTTACTGCAAAAAAGAAGCCTTACGTTAACCACGTCCAGAAGCGACATCAACTCCTCTGGGCTCGGAGGCATCTGGGATGAACCATCACAAAGTTGAAACGTATATTGTGGTCAGATGAATCAGTATTCCAGATCTTTTTTGGAAGAAATGGATGCCGTGTGCGCTGGACCAAAGACAAAAATAACCATCCAGACTGTTATCAGCAACAAGTCCAAAAGTCAGGGTCTGTCATGGTATGGGGTTGTGTCAGTGCTCTTGGCAAAGGTAATTTATACTTCTGTGATGGTAGCATTAATGCAAAAGTACACTGAGATTTTAAAGCAACATATGGTGCCTTCAAGATGACATCTTTTCCAGGGATGTCCATGCATTTTTCAACAAAACTATGCAAAACTACATTTCGCACACATTACAAAGGCATGGCAGCGGAAGAGGCTACAGGTGCCAGACAGGCCTGCCTGCAGTCCTGACTTGTCCCCAATAGAGAATGTGTGGAGAATTTTGAAACGAGAAATGTGACAACGACAACCCCGTACTGTCCCACACCTTAAGACGTATTTGCAGGAAGAATGGGACAAAATAACACCTGAAACGCTTCATTGCTTGGTATCCTTAGTGCCAAAACATCTTAAGTGTTGTGAGAAGGTATGGCAACATTACAAAGTGGTAAATGCTTTACTGTCCCAGCTTTTTTTGGAACGTGCTGCAGGCCTGAAATGCAGGAGTGGCTGTATATTAACAAATTAAATGAATGACCAGACAAAACATGAAATATCTTGGGTTCATACTATCTGCAATGACATAAAAGTCAAAGTAAATTTAAGAATCACTTTTTTTTCTTTGCATTTTCCATACTGCGCCAACTTTTTCTGATTAGGGGTTAAAAAAACTTGAATGTATTAAATAAGCAAGATAGTATCAATGTCAAAGAAGTTCAGTAAGCCCAGGATGGGTGCTGTCTGTAGTCACTGCAGAAAAGCTGTAGTATGAAATCACCGGAATCGCCATACAAAAATACATAGGCAAGAGGACTGTGTATTCAAGATTGAGTTTAAGGTATTTATATTTGAAAAATTCAAAACATTACATACATTTCAACGGCATATTTCATGTTATTTATATTTTTAAATTATGAAAACTATCTAGTATCCCAAACATTCCCATGCACATGGATGCATGGAATTCCATATGACATAAACATTTCGTCTGCACAATTCTCATTCCCAACTGAGTACGCTGTGTAAACACACAAAGACTATCAATGAATCACTTTCCTTAAGGTATGTGAGGTATTATGTTGATTAGAGAGGTGTCTCCTCATAAAATTCTTTCAACAGCTCTTCTGTGACTTGGTTGTCCCCTTGAGGACAATGTAGGGTAGACCTAGTGCCCAGCTGTCACATGGCCAATACTGAAGATCTGGAAGTGAGTAAGGAATCTCATAGTAGGCATCCAGGTAGGCAATGAGGGTGCTGCCATAGGCTGTGGCTACCACAATCAGGATATGCCTGGAAGGAGAGAAGACACGCTCATTTACACTGGCAGACATCCCAGAAAGGTTCCCCTTTTAACTAACATCATCTCTCACCAGATCCCATGTAGGTAGCAGAAGTTCAGTTGCTGCCAGAAGCTACAGCCAAAGCGATCGCTGACCCAGCAGGAGATGGCAAGGGCCCACAAGGCGATGGAGGTGCGGGCCAGTCGCAGCACTCGCTGGTCAGTGCAGCTGAGAGGAAGGGCGTGCACGGGTCAGCTCTCTCAACTTCATGGTAACGCTTCACACTTTGCCCTGCCAGTTGCAGCGAAGATGAAGCAAGATGTTTCTGGCAGGTGTGTTTGTGTAAGAGGATGACCGTGCACGGGTCTTCCAACCTGGTACACACCTGCGCAGCTCAATGCCTACATGGTACAGAATATGGACAGCAAAGAAGTTCAGGGCATAGGCGTTGGCCGTAGGCTTGACAAAAGATGACAGGGTGGAGATGAGGGTGATCAAAAAGACAATTCTTGAAAAAGATGACCTGGAAGCAAATGCACATGAGAAATAAAATGTCAGCTAGAGGAAACTGCGCAGGTTGTGGTTCTAAAATGTTACATTCCTGTTTTGGCTTTTGCACATTTGTGAAAACAAATCAGAATCATGTCATGGTGCTAACAGGAACAGCGGATTTCACTGGAGTAATGTGTTCACCCGTCATTTCTGAGTATTGACTGAATACCGAGGACCCTATTAATGTATTCATTTTGTAAGTGGAGTATTCATTGGATGGTGCATAACAGAATAATATTAATTAAAATGAAATGTTGACTGATGTAGTATTGTGAATAAATAAGGACTACACTTCAATAGAAGTCTCCAGAATAACACATCCTAAAAATGAAAAACACATAAAACTGACCTTGAATGTAATTGCTTGCACTATTTGACTCCTGTGTTTTAACAATGTTAAGTAAACAATGCAGTCTCATTAGCAACTTGACAGTGGATCCTTGTCAGTAGTTATGCCACTTAGGCTGCATTCAGGCACAGCTTGGCTGAGCTGAGTTGCACTGGGCTTGGAAGTTCAAACCTAATTAAAGTTAGACTCCAGAGACACATTTAGAAAAATTCAAAGGTTCTCTCAACTACAGCCTAAGAATGACATACTAGCTCTTCGTGTGGTACACAGCTCCGTGAAGATAATGTTTCAACATGCCATCTACCGCAATGAGATCCTCCCGTGATCTCTTACATCTCAAGGACCAACTGCCGAGACTTTGTTTGGTTAAAAAGGAGCTATGGTGGGGCCTATTCACTGGGAAATGAAGCTTGCTGGGTGCCCCATTGTTACCTGTCCTTAATGAATGAGGAGAAGTGCTTGCGGGGGAACCAGAGGCAGTAGCCAGTGGCCAGCACCCAGAGGATGGAGAGCTCATCTAGCATCTGGCCCGCGAAGCTCAGTGTCATGTGGAAGTACATGGAAAAGAGACCTAGGAAAAAACGTGCAGGGCAGGAGCTGGAGCATCATATCACTGCAAGAGAAAATATAAGGTGGCCGGCTGATGGAAAAAGGGGGAAAGGGAGAGTCATGTTCTTGGGTGCACCAAGAACGTGGTTTCTCACTGTGTTGCAGCCCAATTTGTTTCAGGCATAGGCAAACGGTGGCTTTCCCAAAATAAAGTTTCCTCCTTTTATAATAATTCACAATACAAATGAAACCATATAACACTCTCCCTTTGAAAAAAACAGTAGAACTGTACAAAAAATATTCAGCATTAAGCTGTATAACAAGGTAGCTAAAATGTTATTGTCTAGCTGTGGCTATTTGTTGTGAGTTAAGTCTCAATTGCACAGTCACCTAGTTCCACAGGTTACGATAACAAGCCTTTTTCACCGTTCTAACGGTCCCTGGTTCAGCTACCTGACCTCAGCTCTATCCAATACCACATGGGTGAAAGTGGATTTAGCTGTGACTTTAGTCGACCCACATAAGCCCTCCACAGGTGGGTTTCATACTGTCATTTTATTATTGTGGAAACCTGACAAACATTAGTATATTACTGTCATAAAACTCCTTTTCTGGACTTTCTTATAATGTCACAGTAAACCTGCTTGTTAATTCTGCAGTGACACCTTTCATTTAGACATATTAGTAGTTTTTGGAATTTGGAACAATGCTTTTATTTTAAATAATCTTACCCACAAAAATCATCATGAACCAGACACTGTGAACAGCCAGGTTCCTCTCCTTGGCGTAAGGATGCAGAAGGTACAGCATGACGGGAGAGACAACAAAGAAAACGGAACTGCTCAGCTGGAAAACAACAAACAAACAGAATGGATATCATATGAGAGTTTGATACACTTCAGATTTCTGTGACCATAAGGACACATACTCTTTTAGTGGCTTCCCTGTATTACGAACAAGACCACCAGGGACCATTGGCCCTTAAGGACATGTAATGCCATATACTATATAAATATTGAATACAAGTCTTTCCTAAAATTTGAGTCAATTCTTGTCAGTAATGTCATTGAAGCTGTTACACTGTAATACAAATTAAAGAGTTTGCATAATAAGAAACGTACATATAATTGATACAAAGACCCTGACATACAGTAGTCAGACACGAATAGACTTCAAAACGCAGCTTATCTCGATGCCGTATCTCTATCATACTTGGCTTTCTTACTGTGTTGAAAGACTCGGCCACGCTTTCGGAGTGCCGATAGTTGTCTTCACACCAGTCCACCTCCGAGCTTTCGTAGGAAAAGATTCCCACCATGTCTGCTGTTCCTGTGTGATTCTTAACAAAAAACACACACTGCAGATTAAGGAGAATTTAATAATCCATAGATTTACAGATCCTATTAAAAATTCACTTCACGTTCTATATTGCCTTCCCAGAAATAATCGTGGATACCTGCGGCTTCTCCACAGTTGCCGTTGCCACACTCGATAACTGATCACAGCGTGCAGGGACCCCAATTAACTTGTAGCCTGAGTCTTGGATCACGTTTCTGGTAATTGATCCCACTCTGTGCTTTAAGAGACACTAGTTGAAGTCACCCATGGTGAGGCATAGAACGACAGCTTGTTGCTATTTATGAGAGTAGCCTATACTGTATATCCGTGCAGCCTACCTTATATTATCGTGACGACTTGATCAAGCCAGACGGTTTCTTACATGTACGTGCAAAAATTTTCTAATGTGGAAAGACATTCAGTTTAGAGTAATTTTATCTCCATTGAACTGAACGATGTGATCAACAATGTAACGCAAATTTGCGAAATGGATTGTCAAAGGATATTCTAACGTACGCATTCCAGTTTCAACCGTACAGTGAACCACGTGCTTTGCTGCTTTTTTTCACCTCATGCATGCAGCACGAAGCATTTAAAACTGATTAATACAAGCACATTAGGTATTATTTATGAGCATAGCCATTTTTGTCATTCATTTAGTCTAAACGCATTTTCCAATTACAAAACATCTTTCCAGGAAAAAATATCAGACTAGAACTTTGGAAGTAAAAAGAGTGCAATTCAGGAAAATAAATGTATGTAGAAAGAATGAATCACGTTATCCGTGTGATAGAGTCGCAGGTGATGAGACAGCCTTTTACCTTAGTGTTGGAGATCCAGGCACGTCTATAGCTCCCTTGGTAAGTAAGGGGCTAGGTGAGTTTAAATAGCAGAGAAATGTTCCCGGTCCAGTTATACTTGTCTCGATAGTGACATCACGTCCCCAGTGGGTTCAGTTTGTCGAGAAAAACGTGAAACTGATCAAACGACCATTCGTTCCTGCGCTTTTTGCGCCTAGCTTGGTGACATTCTTGTGACTTTATCTGTAGGATAAAATGAATATTAAATGCCAGATCTACAGCTGAGACAGGTGCCAATAAATTTCTGCCAAGAGAAACCGGTCACGTTTGTTCTCTCATTTTCATCAATTTTGACACTAAGCTGCAACATTAACTCGGATGGTTTTGAGCTTTAATAAAATAAAATGTATCTTTGCTACGCAATTATATATTCTTTAACAATCTTGATGCATTTATTTGTTTATTTATCTGTTTATCCCACCATAATTTTCACACCGATAGAGCGTTTTCCAAAAAAAAGGTAGATGTATAGATATTTCAATTTTTTAAATTATGAGTATAAGGCGCGCTGCAGCTGTGCCACAAACTACAATGTTGAAAACACAGCCCTCATGCCTATGTTTTTTTGAGTAGAGGTTGCTCTGATCTCAAACTACATCTCTGCTGTATATCACCCACCCTTAAATTTTCCAACTCGTGAATTGCTTAATAACCATTCAGAACGTCTCGTAATTGAGATCGACACATAATTTACATCGGCATTTTCAGAAGTCAAATCTTTACCCAGGTTTTAAACCAGCCTTTCATATTGCATTTTAAAAGTGATATTCCAAACTGCATGCTTCCTGGAGAAAAGTTCCCATACTGGATAAGCATGAGAGATGAATAGATGGATGGATGATGGATGTAATGGAGTGGAATGGAATGTACTACGTTTTATATTAGTACCAGTTTAAACGCCATCCGGTTTGATCAGTTTTGGTTATAGGTATGCACATTTTCTGAATTACTACACTTTCTGTGACATCGGGCTGTCAACCTCTCCTAGGCGTCAGGCTCGCCGACCCCGGATTGACAGTCATCATCGTCGCCTGAATACTGACTGGACCAACCCAGGTTTTATTTGTGCAATATGTCCGAAAATCTGCCCTTTTTGCCCGAACCAGCTAAAGTGTCCCGACACATCACCCCCCTTCGTATCTCTGTACCCCCTCCCGCCTGGCAGGGCGCTCGTTTACCTTTCAGCACCTGCCCTTCAAAAGGTTGCTGTATGGCCCAGTCGCGATGTCTTCTACTCTTTCATTTCTTTTCTTTCCTCCCTCCTTCGCTCCCGGACTGTCTCGTACCTGTTTTCTTGTTCTTCAACTGTAGATTGTTCCTGATATAACCTACTGCTTGAACCTGAACGACCTCCTCTACAGTTGATCTTATAGGAATCTAGGCACCCACGTTTGTCTGATTTAGCCTAAAAATGATTTATTTATAGATTTGAGTTTTTCGTTTGAAAACAATAATCATATGCAATTCAGTCACTAACACATCTGGTGCCACATAATAAAAGTAAAGGAGTTTATAGACTGACACCTTTTTTTAACTTTTGGGAAATTAGTAGATCACAACCAGCTATGGATATCATAACAATTAAGCTAATGAGCGAGCATTTCAGTTGGTACCATTTTCTAAAACGGTTTGATGACTTCGTCTTTGGATGCACCACTGACTGATCTTACTGAAGGACAGTGTAACGTATATTAAAGTTATGTACCACGGCCAAGAAATTAAACTGTTGATCTTACATGGAACAAAAATGACCTTATTATCGACAGATGGGAGTTTGAGAAAACCTTTCACTTTAATTTAGTTAATTTATTAAATGACTAATTCGGAAGATTTTAGATTAATTAAATGACTAATTCGGAAGATTTTAGATTATAACATTTCCTTAAAAGCCTTGCTAAGTCTTTCACAGCATTCTGGTGTAAATTTACAGCTCTTCGTTTCAGAACTGACACTTCACAAGCTGGACCAGTCTTTCAACTGCTCAAACTCGTCGCTACGCCATATTTATTTGTTTTATTGTTTCATCTGTCACCCGACGCAAGTCATAGGAATGAAGGAAGCCGTGTTATTTATTTGTAAGAACAAAACTATGTTATTTTTGTTAGTCATGTGAATGGCATTTATTTTTTTTGCGGTCCCTCGGAGGTGGAATTAGGTGTCCCTCTCGGTTATCGAGAAATGCATCTAGCACATCTGCTTCACGGAAACCTCGTCCAACCCCTGATTTACTCCATCATCAACAAACATTGATCGGTAATGCATTGCTGCATTGGTAATGCATGTCTGCGAAGCTTTTGCTCAGCCGTACATCAGTTTGGACAAAAGTATCTGCTAAATAAACAAATTAACAAAAGGAACGTTAGTGCTCTATAAAGATGCTTTGTATCTTAATAAAAGACAATACGTCACATAATTTACAAATGAACAAATGAGCATGGAGGTAGTCCTAAGAGAGAGTTTCAATATTCCATTAGAAAAGAAAAAAACATTTGCATAAAGTATACAGTGCAAATATTGTATTTGCCATTGATTTTAGGCATCACAAATCGAGTGTGTCATTGAACAGAAGCAAATAATACATATCATTTTTGGCAATCTCTTAATTGCATTTCTAAGGAAGGAAGCCAATCAAGGAAGACAATGGCAAAAGAAAACCAGCCTTGCATAAATAATCCAAAGTATTTACAGAAGAAGTTGTGCCAGTAATGGGGCTAAGGTAGAAGAATAAAATGAGCTGAAAAGTCCTAAACACATTTATGAACTGCTCTGTGATGGGAAGAGAGGGTAAGCATTTCATTATAAGTAGCACTAACACTGCCAGGGTCTCGACTCCTCGGTGCCGGAGCATGTGTGTTTATGTGGGCTGCTAGTGGGTTCTCTGGGTCTCTGACTTCCTCTGGAAGTCCCAGCTCATGCAGAATTAGGTAGACTGAGGTAAGTGATAGTGCCCTGCGATGCTCTGGCCCCCTCCTCCATGCAGCGTGTGCCCTGGCATTCATTTTCAATCACTTATTCAAAGATGCAGTATAGCATAAAAATAATTTCAATTTGTCATCACAGGAGCTACCGTGTGGACTCAGGAAAGTCTCTCATGATGTTGATTATCCAAACTGTTTGATTCACCAAACCATCCTTGGTCCAAGATAGTTCAGATGATCAGCATTCTCCTGTACGATGTCTCTTTTCTGACTACTGGATTATATAGTTGGGAGTATCCTGAACTTTCAATCGATGCTTGCTGTTGTTCTCATCTTTACTGCCATAGGTGTCATGACTTTGCTATTTCCTAACCCATCAAGAGTCTCTGCCTTCAGGAGGGGTAAGGCAGATAGTTATGTTTAATGGTCACACATGGTAGAATAGGTCATAAAGTCACTGGGGGACCCAAAACAAAGACAAATTCAAAGGCACTTAAGCTGCTACATTTTCTTTTTAATCACGTCAGATCACCCAATCTTTAAAGTTTCTGTGTGATTCTCACACTATGTAACATAAATGTTGAGAGAACGTTGACTACTGGCATCACATCAGCAGAGACCAGTAAACTGATGAAATTAAACAGTCTACTGTTATAAATACAAGTGTTTGGGTTTATGAGTAATCTAGTTATAAACATTACAAACAAAAGTCACCCTGTTGTTACGATACACCCCAACCCTAGACTGGGGGTAACAGAATGGATGTGAAAATGGTGACTATATATTTACAGGTGACAAACAGACAATAACAAATGTGATTTTTACATCGGTGATAAATATAGTCAGGAGTGACCCAGGCCAAAATAATAAACAAAACAAACTAACATCCTCCAAAGCTAACCTAACCTACAACAAAAAGGGAAACAAAAGACAATTCCTCTCCCTAACTCCCTACCAAACCACACAGAACCAAAACCACACGCAAAACAAAAATGGCAGCCACTCCCTACACACAGGATCAAACTCGCACGCGCGCACACACACACTAGCCAAGGCGACGGTATCCGAAGGGCCAGACAATATCGTAAACGAAAAACCTGGCAGAATGATCAATAACCAAATAGTCAAAACGAAACCTACAAAAGAGAGAAGCGATAATCAGAAAAACCACAAACAATCCAAAGTCATACACGATAAGCAAATACACAATCAAGACTAGCGAAGCCAAGCTGAGGAATTGTTCGATGGCAGTGCTTTTCAAAACCGGAACCCGGAAGTGACGAACTGATCGGGCCGAAGAGGGGCGATGTGGGCGAGGTCGCGGAGGCGGAACGGACGAATGGAGGGCGGACTGGAGAGACGAATGATAGGCAGGCGGAACTGGAACAAAAACACACGCACCCCAGAAAATCTCACGGCACGTAACACTGTATATCTTGTGTTTTAGAGAAGCAATAGTTTATTAGACAGTAATACTAGATCCCAAGAAGTGTCTCATTTGTATTTCCATCCATCCAATTTCCATTTCTCTCTCAGGCTGTTTAAGGCACAAGACGAAGGACACCCTAGACATGGTGCTAACTCATTGCAGGATGCACACACACACACACACACACACACACACACACACACACACACACACACACACACACACACACACACACACACACACTACGGGCAGTTTAGAAATGTTTAAATTTCTGGAAGGTAATTGTTGTTTTACCTTTGAGGAAGGTACTTAACCAGTACTTCTATATAAATGTTTTATATATTTACGTGTTTACAGTTAATCAGTTAAATGATATATAAAAACAAGAAAAGTTTAGTGGTTCCTAAGCTTGACTTGCAGGGTTACTTGAACTTGACTGCAAATCAGAACATTTGGAGAGCATATGTAGGCCGACTCTTCATGGATAAGCGGATGTTCTCTATCCATCTTCAGGGAACTGGATGGTTGGTTGGAAGTATTCTTTATGCACTCTTTCCTCAGTTGTCTTCTGGATGAGTTACATTGTCGTTGCTGTAAACAACCTGAGTGGCAGTCCACCCTTATATAGTTCCAACACAGGATTCCCATGCCATTATGGTTAAAGCACATGCACGTAAATGATCCCAGACTGGGTGCTGGAGATCAGTGAAAATTGCCTAATTAAGGAAGGTCCACACATCAGAGGAAACAGTCTTTCCTGCAAGTGACCAGGAGCCCTGCAGTAGTGTAACAAAATGCTCTTGAATTGATCTCCTGCTGTGGTCGGCCATCTCCCAGCTAGGCCAGGCTGTAGAAAGAGGCATGGCCTGGCATATTGTGCTTACCTGAATTGCTGCTTTACCTTCTGTCCCCACTGGGAAAATAGTTTCAGAAGAGCTGGTGCAATCATCGCAAGCTCTTGCCGATTCACATTCAAGCAAAAGAACTGCCAGTGTCATTTGTGTAGTAGACAGTAGCATGTCCCTGTAGTGTAGCATGGCCTTCAGACAGCAGCTGTCGAGAACATGGGAATATGCAGCCACTCGGTAGTTATGGATACATTATTGTGATAAGCAAGGGACTGCAGCCTATGAATTTCCCTATAAGGGTTACTGAGAGAAGCTGGACAGCTTGAAGCTGTTAGTTCTGAACCTTTGCCTAGAATGGCACAGCTGATTATTCTATGCAGCTAGCAAGGCTTAGTTTTAGTTGTCTAATCACAGGATTTAGTGATCTCTAGAAGGAATACTACCTCAGATCATATAAATAAGCTGACCTTTTGAAAGCATATGGAAACAGAGGACAAACTGAGTCTGTGTGCATCTAATATTTTTGGGAATGCGACAACATGTGAGATCCAACTTCACACAATAGGAAGGTCCCAGAAGGTAGCCTTTATGAAGGGTGTTTGTCATGTAAGCCATGGAATGACAGGAAACTCCACATAATGGTAAGGAGTATTTGGTGGTAATCATACCTGTGTGGACTTCTACCAGGTCCATGCAGACCCACGAATCTTCCAGATATCAAAGTGACAATGAAAAATTTGCAAGCCCTTGGAAAATCTTTCATACCTGCTTATCCTGGAGCTGGTCATGGTGATCCTGGGTCCTATCACCAGAAGCACAGGCCAGGACACCCTGGATGGGATTCCCAGGCCATCACAGGGTATTCATTCATACCATGTGAAATTTAGACACAACAATGCAAAATGAAACTAAGTCTGCTAACCCACACTTATAGGGTCACCAGGAACAGCAGGTTTTTAATACTTGGTTCCCTATCAAAACCTTAAGGTAAAACAGTAAAGGGTCATTCTGTACTGCCTTAAGTATGTGAGTGGGCAGATGACCTGTGATGGAGGCTGGGCCAGGCCATATTGTGTCCTGTGCAGCCTGGGATGGCCTGAGGTTCAACAGAAAATTGACCAGATGAGTGGTTTTGCAAAATGGATGGTCTTAAGATATTTGAGTGTCATACAGTTTGGTGATGTACGTATGTGGTTAAAATAGTAGGTAAAATGAATTCTACTGTCGATATAAAGTCCAGAGACATGCTGTTAGGCTAACTTTTGTCTTTAAGGGTACTTCCACACTTGGTACAGTTCCATGGGATTAAACCCAGTTTTGATTGGTCCCCTCCTCCCTCTTGCTCTGGTCTGTGTTCTCGCTGTATCTTGATATCTTGAACCACGGTGTGTTTTTGTCATCATTATGGCTGCGCTTCTTTCCAACAAAGTCAATCAGTCACGGTCCACTTCCTGAGCGGACAGTGTTCACATTGATAGTGTACCCCACTTTGCGTCTGCACGGATCCTACCCTGGACCACCGTTTTCAAATGGACTCGAGTGCAGTTCTTTGGTGTGCACTCGAGTTCGTAAGACAGTGTTCACACTTACCAAACAAACATATTTGGGGTAAAACTTGGGGCAAATGGACCCAGGTTTGGAGAGGAAGTGCTTGTGCGAAAATGTCCTAAATTGCTTGTAAAGTATGATTCAGTATGCATGTGTCTCATGGTGGATTGGCATCCCACCTAGGATGTACCCCAGCATCGTGCCCTGTGCTGCCTAGGCTAGGCTCCAAGGCCCCGCGTGTTTGACCAGGATAAGCAGTTAGAAGCTGAGGTGATGGCATATATATACAGACATTTATGAGGACTATTCATTGTCAAACATTTGTCATAAAATGTCCAATCATTGTATGATACTTTTCTGATCCAAAGAGGAGAACATTGTCAGGTAGCTTTGATGCACTCAGTCTCAAACATTCCTGGCAGAAAACAGTAAACTACAAACATAAGGATGCATGACACCTCACTAAAGCAATACAAACAAGAAAATAAAAACACGGGTGTGCCTGTAGACTGCATCACATGCTAAAAAAGAAACACTGGGAAAACATGCAGCTAATGTAGACCACAACACGTAAAGAACCATATGTCTGTCCCTGATTGGCCGGCAACCCATATCTGCAGAAATGAAACTCTCAGTTGTGCCCCAGAACCACAGATGCACAGCTTGATGAGAGAGAAGATTTAAGAATAAAGATGCAAATTTATTTTTTGAATTTCATTTGAATTCATTGAATGACTCTCTTCACTGCACATTGATTCAAGTGAATAATTCAAGTGGTTAAAAAGGTTTTAATACAGCACCCGTACCATTGCTCACCTTTAACTGAAAGTACCAGCCTTCACTGATAGCCACCTCCCATGGAGCTGCTGCATAGGAACAATGGAATTTTGTTCAAAGCCATTTGCATTTACATCAGTGGTCTAACTGGCGGATGCTACTTTAATACTTCCCGTTTGCTCATAAAATGCATTGCTATAAAAGCATACAATATGAGCCTAATTAGTTTCATGGGTAAAAAATTTATTTAACAAAAGTTTAAAGGTAAAAAAATCTTTGCATTTATAATCTATTGCATTTTTAAACATTAATACCGGTCCTGTAAAAAAGGGGTTCTATGTATCATAATGTGGCTGTTTTCCCGTATTTCCTATGACATCCCCGACACAAATTCCCCAAAGATCTCCTTCCAGAAACCTTATTTTACGATTCTTCATCCCGTCTACAGTAGGTTTGCAGACAGGCAGGTGGAAAGTGACATCAGAGCCCTTTACATGCATGGTTTATAAGCGACCTGCCTTCTGAGATGATGCTGAAGGAAAGCCTTTTAGAACACCCAGTGTCTCTGAAGAGATTGGAAAAAAGTGCTACAGTGTCTCACAGTGGTCACTGGCCTGTAGTACACATATTGTAAGGAAAATAAAATACAAATAAAACACTTGTTTTATAACAGCCCCTGCATCATTTAAGCTGGTATATGCAGTATTTTTTGTTCATGTCATTTAAATATGATTAACACTATTTTCCAGCACTCAGAAGTCAGTGGGGTATTTTTCTCCCACACTTACAGGATCGGCAGTGCCTGTGTCATGTGTTTGTTTTTTTCTACAGTACTCAGATTTTCTCCACATAGTTCCCGGGGAAGAGCCCCTCCCTGCCCCGGAATCTTCCTTTCCACCAGCCTGAAGGGTCTGCAAAGGCAAAAAGATGCAATCAAGCATCCATTCACAAAGATTCCGTGGGTGAGCAATTTCTCTTGGCTTTTACACTCTGTTCTCTCTTGGCCTCACCTTCATTTAGAAGGTCAATGACATCATTGACATTGAAGGTGAGCTCGTCAACATCTTGCCCCACATACTGGTAGAGGGCTCGGCAACGCGGGCCTTGGGGGCGGGGCGTGGGCTTAGGTCGGATGGAGGGAGCGGGAGGCGGGTGACTGATGCTTTTTTTCCTCTGCATTCTAAATGGAGAGACAGATTAAGACATAGTTAAAAACATAAAACACAGAAGTCAATATGGCTACACACTCTTCCCTTAACGCTGTGATCACAATAATGGCAACTCCAGTAATAACCCTTATATTCGGTTGACAAGTTTATATTTTTAAATAATGATTCATTTTTTAGGTAATGTTCAATTTTATCAATTTTAATACAGCCAATGTGTTATTATAGTACAATAAATAATCAATTTGAACATTTCTTTATATAAATGATAGTGCTGGTTTGCAACAATGTTTTTTGTAATTGAGTAATTTGCCTTTATTCACTTCAGGAAAGGTGTCACATTTCCCACAGTTTGTATCATTTAAACGAGGAGTCCTCACCCTGCCACGCCTTGGTCCGGCACATTGAGGAAGTCCAGGTTCCCCTGTTGTGTCTGGGATGCCCGTTGTCGGGCCTTGATGGACCCTAACTTTGGTGGCCCAAAACTAAGAGGACATCCTTTCCTTTGGGGTGTGCTGTACATCTGTTCCCTCTTCGATGGGCTATGTTTTGTCCCTGAAAACTGAGCAGCCCCGTTCTGATGCCCTGTATGAAAGAGAAACAAGGTGGTGCCACAAGATTGCTCTAGCTGGTTTTATCGTTTAAACACCCCTAAGTCTGTTTGCAGTCAATACTGTCGAAAAACCAGTAGACAGCACAGCAGTTAAAGAACAGATATTGTGGCCAGCATGTTTCCTTGTCCATGTTCCGGCTGGGGTCTTCCTGTTGTCCTGGTTTGTACTCAAAATAAACTGGTTCTGAAAAATCTCCAGTTGTAGTGAGCACTTGTAAACTACTTTGCACAAAAGTGTCTGCTGAGGGAGTGATTCACCTGTGGGCCATGCTGGGCCACTTCTTCCTTGACTGTGGGGAATGCCTTTCTTTGTTGGTTCTGAAAAACACATTTTGTGATTTTAAACACATTGCTTCTTGGTTTCTGAGATCAGCTGCTATGACAGAACTGGAAGGTCCCATAGAAGAGGCAATAAAATCCAGTAACAATTTAAATCTCATCTTGCATTGATTTATTTAGCAGATGTTTACTCAAGGGCCCAATGGTCATATGATCACAGGATGTGAACCCATAACCTTCTGGACTGGGGAACAAATCCATAACCTACTGAGTCACAGACCACCCACCGCCACCAGGCTTTCCATTCATCCACCATCCACTCCCCTCCCCGGTGGCACTCACTTGAAGTCTTCGGTAAGCCGTCTCCCACCGAGACGTTGAGGGTCTTTCCTGCCGGCTTTATCTGAACCAGGTCCCCCTGTCCTCGCTGGAAGATGACAAGGCGGGATCCTCCACCGCCCCAGCCCTCCTTCTTCACCTTGAACTCCAACCTGCCCAGCAAGACGGAAACAAGACATTATGCTAGGAGCCTAGCTAGCCTAAGGGTGGTGCTGAGTTCAACAGGGTGGTCCTGGCGTCCATCTGCTCTCGCACCGGTCATTGAAGGTGAGGGGCAGCTTGTTTTTCATGACTTCCTCATAGCGCTTGCACAGCAGGCTGAGGAACTCAGTTTTGAACATGGACTCCAGGAGACTGTCATACTCTGAATCATGAATGATGAAGAAGTCATCCTGCCTTGTGCTGAAAAGACACAAAAATAAGAAACTGTCACTTGTTGTTTTTTTTTTCTCACCGAGGCTGTCTCCATGCTGACCTAACGAGTATAATAGTTTTGTTTTGTGGTAACACACTACTATGTATAAAGACAGGAATGATTCCAGGAAAACTGTACCAGCTTGAATCTCCATATGACTTATCTTTAGAAATAAATAGCATCCTGTTGCAAAATGTTGCTGCTTTATCAGCACCGCAAGTGAGCGAAAAGGAGAATAAGTGAAGCGACGAGCCTCTTAGACACGCGATTTCCTGTATTAGTAATACTTAGAATATGATGCGGACGACAGCATCTGCTACCCAAAATGCGACGCCTTGCAGGGCCCGATGACGTCGCCATCACAGTTCTCGCTGCGGTTTGAACTGTCAGAAGAGCAAGTCTGAAATGACTCAGGCGCAGCCTCCCGACCATCCCCCCCCCCAAGGTCACCTCAGCGAGACGCAGCGGATGCTCCCGATCTCCAGCTTTCGCTTCAGCACCTCTTTGATTTGTCCCTTTTCTGGACCCTTCTTCACCTTCTCCCGGCCAATCAGGTAGATCCCCTTGGGGGTCAGGATCAGGTCCCGTTTGATGGACTGGAAAAAATGGGCAACAGTTGACGAGACACTAAAACAGACGGCGGGGGCAAGTAAGGAGAGAAAATGTAACAGAATTTGGAAAAATGTATTATAATGATTATCTAGGCATTTGTTGTTGTGTTTTGTGTTTGAGGCTGTAATATATTTTCCACATCACATATTTTTTCGATGTCTATCTCATCACATTGTGGCAGTTTGACAGCCAGATTCGTCCGCTTTGGGATGGCCCACCTTGAACCTGCGGTCGAACTTGTTGACTGAGTCAGCAAAGTCGACCCGTTCCCTCTTGGCCAGGAATTGCCTCAGTTCGGGCCGCTCCTCCATGCCCAGGTAATCCCCGACGAAGTTTCTGTTGATGCTGTTTCTGCGCCGTTCCTTTGAGTTGTACAGGATGTCTGAGGCTGAAGGCAGATTGGTACATTAGAACCGGTGAGACTCTAGATGGAGCTTAGAGGCCAGGATATTCTCATGTAGGTCCACCTCAGCTGAAGAACCTTACGTCAGTTTTATAGGTCAACATGTGTTGTGCAAAGTCACATCCTGAACAAGGACCTTTTTTGCATGATAAATGTATTAGGACACCCCTTCACTTTTAGCTCGCCGACCCATCCCAAACCTCTTTCACTCACCCTCCTCCCTCATCTGCTCGTACTTCCTTCTAGCTATATACTTCCTCCATGCTTTCTGAATGGTCCGGGCAAATGTGTCAAACTTCCTCTCTCTCATCTCCTCCAGTAAAAAAAGCTGGTGATAACAGTTATGACAGAGTACATTATTGCAGTCACAGAATGGCATGGAAGTTGTACATTAAGTGAAGCACACAGTCTGAACTGTTTCAGAACAAATATCAACCTCGCAAAATCGACACAATGCTGAACTGAAAGCCATGCAAGGTTCTTTTTGGGTTTAGGTAACAGATGTGTACAGATGTTTGATATACAGGCTTTCGGGAAATAGAGCCTAGTTCTGCAATGTACTCCTCCGTACTCACTTAATCGTGTATGTTACTCACTTATCGTGCATTAGTTTCAATGTCATAAATGTTGCATGGCCCTACCGATTCTGGGTTCTTGACAAAGACTTTGGAGCGGCCCATCTGGTATTGGTCCGTATCCATGTTGACGGAGCATAGGAGGTGCTGTACACCCTGTTTTTCTTCACCCGGCCACCTCGGCCATGTTTCAGCCGTTAGAATGGCATACCTGAGACAGGCAGACAAGGATCATCTCACTGACAATAAGGAATAAGCCCATCAAAGGTGAGGGGTCATCCCATCATTGGTAAGTGAACATCCTACTGACAATAATAAATAGACCCAGCAAGGGTAGGGGATCATCATTTAAAGGTTAAAAAGATCATCCCACTGAGAATAGAATAAGAAATAAACTCCTAAAGGGTAACAGATCATCTTCTAAAGAGTAGGAATCATCCCACTGAGAGCAAGTTAAGACGGGGATGATATTCCCACATCCTGAAGGGAATTTAAGCTTCACAGCATGCATATACAAACATCTACGGAGAGCTGACGCTGCCCTCCCCTACCTCTGTAGGAACTTGTTGAAGACGCGGCGGTACGCGAAGCCGGCACGCCTCACACGGATGTTCTCCCTCAGGCCCAGGTACTCCACCTGGTGCTTCACTCTGCACATGGCCACAGAGGTCAGAAGCCTTCTCAACTCTGCACCTTTCCCAGTGGTCGTTCGTTAACCACGTACCGGCTTTCCTCCCAGTCCTTGGGTCTCTTGGTCTCGTTGGGCTTGATGCAGCGGATGTAATGTGGCGTGCACTTCATCAGCGTGTTCACCAGGTCGTTTGCTTGTTTCTGCAGACAGATGGTGCCCAGTCACCCACCGCCACGTGACTTTCCTTAACGTGTGTTTCATGATGGGTCAGCGGTCACACAGCATGTTGGCAGTATGCCCCAGACCTTGATCTTTGAGCTGGCAGTAGTGGGTCGGCTCTTCTTCTCTGTGTTCAGGTTTTCAGGAAAGAGGCTGCGGATGAAGTCACTGTGGAGGAAGAGGAGACACCACTGGTGTGAAATTCCCCAGCCTCGGAGAGACATGAAAACAGTCCAAATCCACAGCATTTTATGCTTATGTTGCGTTAGCTGAGTTGTGGCTGACATTGTCATCTGGCTCTTATTTTTGATCTCGTCATACATAAAGACCAAGGCGGCCAGGCACTCACTATTCGCTGCTCTGCATCAGCTCGATGAGGTCCGTAAAAAGCACATCCCGGTTCCTTTCACAGAAGCCATTGATGTCGTAGGAGACCTGCAATGACAGAAGAGAACAAAACACCAAAGCGGTCTTAGAGACGACAGCCTCCTGCTCTTCACTGCGCCCACTCCTGCGGTCGCATTGATCCCACCTTGCCTGCGTAGTGGTGGATGACAAAGCCGGTGTTGAAGCTGTTGAAGTGCTCGTGTGTCCCCACGGCCGCCTGCAGCTTCTGCAGCAGCGTCCCGTCCGCCCCCTCGCCCTTGGCGTGCATGGTGGCGCATACGTCATCCAGCACGCTCATGATTCCAGGTGGGTTCTGTAAAGCAGGACGTTTACAGATGAGAACTTGCCTTGAAGCATGTCCACGGCGTATGTATAAGTATGTCCATTCATCTTCCAAATCTGGTCCAAGGTCACGGCGACCCTGGAGCCCCTCCTAGGAAGTTTACGGCACGGGGGCACTCTAGATTGGATGCCGATCCATCACAGGACATACGCTCACAACGGACAATTAGAAACATCCAATCGACTCACTGCAGTTTTTTTTTAAGGGGAGTACCTGGAGAAAAGCCGTGCAACACAAGAGGCGTGAGATTACCGTGCAAAGCATTGAGCCGCAGCACTGAACAAATAGCACGCTCTTAAAATTTAGACAAGGTTTCATTTACATTGGCATGTTTTTAATAGGAGATAATAATGCGTGATAATATAGTAATAATAACTGGGTCAAAAAAGTGTTTAAATGTAGCTAGGCTAGGTGCCTCTTGGTGCTTGTCAGACTTACATGAGCAGCATGATAGAAAGCTTACCAGTTTATTTTCAATCAGGTCACACACCACTTTGTTGTTGAAGTAGTCGATGGGCGTCCACTTAATGCCCTCCTGCACGTACTCCTCCTGAGAAGACAGCCGTCAGCACTATAAAGCGCAAGAGGGCCGTGCAACTAATAACAACATGTCACATTATGGTTATGAGAATACTATGCATCAAGTGTTACTTTGTTACACTGTGTGATATTATTACCTGTGTAACACATTGAAAAACTCAATGCTCGAGGAGAAATGGGACTTTCTTGCCACAAAACAGTGTCATAAATGCTGTTCTTGTCGACGTGCAGATAGTGATGACACATGTATCTAACTGTTATGTCCTTCTGAATCGTTACTAAGCCAATTTGCAGATACAAATCAATATGGTGTCAAACCACTGCCAATCAAGCCTATCACATTACTGCTGGAGGCTAGCATAATGTACTGTTTGCCCCATAATCCGTGGGCATGGTGCAGATAAAGAGCTTTTATTTAGCTGTAGCTCATCCTCAGCTGTTTCATCCTCTTAATAGTAACTGTATAAATAGACTTAACAAAGAGCTAACGATCCGATACTTGGGTAGCGTGAAAGAGGGAGTGGACCGGCGTCTACCTGCTCCGCCTTCAGTGTCAGTTCAATGAAGATCTGCTGAAGCTTTTCATTGACAAAGTTGATGCAGAACTGCTCAAAGCCATTCCTCTGTCAGAAACGGGGGAAAGACAATCCTCGTCCATCTAAAGCTCACAAATTCTGGTTGCGTAGCTATATCGAAATAAAGGAGACAGCTCTCCATCGCTGAGTCCATTTGAGGAGAAGCTTCAGGCTGGAAAGGTGAATCGAAATACCTGGAATATTTCAAAGCCATAGATGTCCAGAACCCCAATACTGTATTCCTCATACGGCTTCTGCATGGCTTTATTGATAGCCTGAAGGGAAGAAGTAGACCAGAGTTGAAGAGGGAGAAATGGCTGAAAATACATTATGATCAACACCACATCATGTTAAAGTGGCGGTGTGCAAATTAATATTGGGATGGTGTACATTGGCCTGTGTGGAACAGTACATGTAAGTCATCTCCAGTGACTTCCAGATGGTGTTTCTGTTAGTCGTGGTGCTGGTGTGTCTCTGACCTCCACCAGATAGTCAAAGAGGCGTGCGTATAGCGCCTTGGCCAGGGCATCGCGGGTGTAGCAGGCCTGCTCCCTGTTTAGCGTCACGTTGATGGACTCGGACTTCCCCCCCCACTTGGAGTCCATCTTGCGGCTGGTCAGCTTCTCCTGCAGGCGGGATGCGTCGATACCCAGCAGGTATGCAGGGAAGGCGAGTACTGGGGAACAGATGTGAGGATGGGGAACGGATGGCATAGAAGTCCAGTATAGACTCTTCGGGGATTGCTGTAGTAGATACAGTGCTGTGCCACAGTCTCAGGCAGCCAAAGAACATGTTTAAGGCCATTTATCTGGCCAGAGCAAGGATATATTAGCTCAGAAAAAGCATAATTTAACACTAAAATACATTCAAACAAAAAAAATAACAATGATTTCTTCTATTCTCCAAAATGTACCTTATATTTGGACAAATAGAAGAGCAGCTTTGGCTCCCAAATCTCTCCTCAAGAGCATCCTGTCATTTCATCTTTTGGTTAAATTTCATCACCAGCATACTTAATTAGTCAGGTTAATTAGATGGCTAATTTTGTGAAGTATTGAAATGTGTACTTCAAATTGAGTTAAAGAAATATGTGGGCATACTGATTACTAATTGTGAATTCTGAGTTGACGTGAGATACTTCGAAATATGTAAAATGACTTACTTCGACCGACATGAAGTCACAGTTTTACACCAACATTAACATAATTTAAATATAATTTTCTTTCCCTGCCTAAAACTTTTGTACAGTGCTGTATTAATGAATGTATTAATGAACTTGTCCTGTGCGGGGCCCCCCAGAGGAGGATCAGCCTCCCCCTTGAGTCTGGTTCCTCCCAAGGTTTATTCCTTCTGAGGGAGTTTTTCCTTGCTACTGTTGCCTTTGGCTTACTCTCTAGGGACTCTGGGTCCAGGACTATGTAAAGCTTTTTGTGACAGTGCTTCTTGTTAAAGGTGCTATATAAATAAAATTGAATGGAATTGCTGTATAATAACAACAAGCAGGAGAGTGGGTATGTTGACCTTTGACCTTTGCATGGGCCCTTAGCCATTACTAGTCTGTGGGATCTGCTGCTCCCACACGTTCACAAGTCCATGTGGGTGTAGCTCTGAGGATGCATGCCTGCGTGTCTCACTCACGGTCTGTGCTTTCCACCTGGCCGTAGTTGCCGGCCTCTATGAAGTTGATGTTGCCCAGGTGCAGAATCCCCGCTACAATCTGCAACACCAGCATCTGACACTCCTGTGTGATTCCGATCACCTGCATCGCTTCCTGAAAGCCAAAAGAAACAGCAGAACATCCCTGTGTGTCACACCGACACCAAACTCATCAGCAATCTCCCCTCCACAGAGTGTTAACACCTGTGGACACTGCATCAGCCTACAAACAACATCGCAGCACGTCAGTCAGTCGCGAGGTATTGAGGTTCCTAACCATACTGAGTGTTCTGTCCTGAACTGCCTAGCCTGTGCATGATCCTTGTTAGTTCTTTATTGTTCGGATTTTTGCCTGCCTATTTGGGATTAACTGCCTTACTGATTGCTCTGTTTGGTCCTCGACTTCAGGCTTGCTCTCTTGAATACGATTTGGATTTCCTGTCAGTTTTGGAAAGTGACGGTTCTTCTGGTGTTGACCCAGCCTGGCTATAATACTTTGTTGGCTCACGATCAAAGGCTTTTTCAGCACTTAGATCCTCTCCGCATGTTCATTACAGTGTGCGAGGGAACCGTGCTATAAATAAAGTGTTCCCAGTGGATTGGTTTATTTATTAAGAGCTTCTGAAAGATCTGAGTTTGTAGACTTTGATTGATTCTGTAACATGATTCTTCATATCCACTGGATATCCAATGGATTTAATGTAATGCCATGGTCTATGATAGAAAAGAATATTTATGCTTTAAAGAGTCTTCAGTAACAATGGAGAGCAGATAATAAGTCTGTGGATGTTCCTAGACCTGACAGACATCTTCAGATGAACGAGAAAATCGCAGAAAAAGTGAGCAAGCCCCCCAAAGAGCTCCATGCCTCACAAGGCACCTGCATGAGCTGAGTGAATGAGCCAACTGCCAACTGGTTATAGTGTGAAACAAGCAAACAGAGCATTACTGAGCACAGCTTGGTAAGAACATGGTTAACTTTCAATGAGCAATCACAAGTTGTCAGGGTAAATTTGTGAAGGAAGGGTTTCGCGAATTAGCTCCACTCATATTAACCATCTGCAAGATTTATGTAAGACGGAAGCTTCAAATGTATGTACCCTACATTTAATAATTTATGGGGAATATCTTTTGTATTTTATAGAATACTGCCATTCTATCCATCTTCTAACCTGGGGATATTCCAGAAGGCAGGTGTAACATATCCAATAGTTAAAGCAGAATTCTGATTGAAGTGAACTGAAAGTCTGACTTCAGGATGTGTTGATTCCCTGAATCCCCCAAGAAATTCTCCAATCAGAATTAGGTTTTATTATATGATTTGTTAACCCTGCTGTCTGGAACGGGCCCCTGATCAAGGTAACAGGAAATGCTATCATTTATGTTATAAAATGAGCGACCCGACAAAAATGACAAAAGAACTCACGCAATGCTTAGGGAAGAGGAGCTTCTTTGACCCCACCACAGAAGGAAGTGGAAATTACATTTAGTTGAGTTTGGTGGCTCTTGGGCTGGTTCCTCTATTTTTTTGTTTCAGTCAACACATTACTTTTAAAGCCTGAATCTTATCAGGCTTAAGACACCAAGCTCATATGGTTTTGTTTGTTTAGTGCTTGTTTTGGACATCTTTGGCAAGAGCAAATGACGCTCACACACCAGAAGTAGGAATAATAGGCAATAATTCATATTCCTCTTCCACCCTCCCCAACTCTTTGAAAACCAAATTACTGCACCCCCACTGGGCCATCTCTTTCATTGTCTTACTCCCTTTCCCCGTTGTTTACAATTTTACCGAATTTGACCAAATTTTTACAATTTGACCAAAACACACTGCCCTCCGTGGCAAATATGCACAGGCACTTTAAATTTAGTTATATATTTCAAACAACGAGGATGGCATTGTAAATAAAAAATAGGTTCCAAGTTATGTATGCCATCCTGAGCTGCCAAGTCAAAAAACATATTACATTGTCTAAGGATCGCACCTTGGTAAATTATTATGTGACAGTTTTGATTTTCTCGTCCCTTCCTTGTCTTGGGGCAATGCAACCCAATGTGGTAGTCATGACTCTGCTGATTTGTTTATATCAAATGTGTTTATATTAAAGTAAACTCCAAGAGCTTTCTAATGGTAGGTGATACTACTGCAGTGTACTGAAATTTGATATTTTAATTGTTGGTCAAAAATTTCACTTTAGATTCTAGTCCATTAATATTAGAAATACACAAAAAAATTCCTTTTAAAGAGGAATGCTTCCAGTCATATTTTTCTTTTAGACCACAAAAGTAAACTACAAGATAATTAGTTACCCACCCATTTTTTTATGTTTTTCTCTATGATGTCAAACTGCACAGAATCTCTACTTTGCATGCATGAACCATTATTTCTAATCCATTATATTTTTATAAAATTATACCATTGAAAAGAAAATTTAAAAATCAGTACAACTGCAAAAATATTTCATTTCGATGAAAAAAAGTTCCAAAAGTTACCAAAGTTCACGTCACTCAAAGGGAAGCATGTCTAGTCAAAAAACGTCATGTGTGTGAAATGAACTTTGACCTAGCTCTTTTTAAGTGTGAATTTGCACAACACTGACATAAACACCGTCCAGAAGCATCACTGACTTCTCTGGGCTCGGTCTCGTCTGAGAGGGAATGCAGCGCGGTGGAATCATGTTTTGTGGTCTGACGAGTCAACATTTCAAATAGTTTCTGGAATAAAACAGCCATAATCTTCTCCAGGCCCTAGACAAAATGGACCATACAAATTGCTATCAGTGTCAGTTAAAAAATCCAGCGTCTGTCATGGTATAGGGGTGTGTCGTTACTCACTGCATGGGTAACTGAAAATCTGTGAGCACACCATTAACTCAGAAAGATATATCAATACTTTGGTGTAACATATGCTGCCATCCAGACACTGTCTTTTCCAGGGATGTCCCTGCATTTTCCAGCAGGACAACACCAAATCACATTCTGCCCAGATTACAGCTGCATAGCTGTGTAAGCAGAGAGTGTAGAGTGGCCTGTCTGCAGTCCTGACCTGACTCTGACTGAGAATGTATGACGCATGAAATACGGCAGCAAAGGCCTCGTACAACTGCACAGCTCAAGACCTGCATAACAGATGAGTAGGGAGAAAATTCTGCTTGCTAAACTTAACAAACAGGCGTTTTCAGTGCCCAAAAGTGTTATTAAAATACAGTGACGTTAATGTCAACACTTGACTATCTCAACTTTTTTGTAGTGGTTGCAGTCATCAGATTTGACGAGTGTACAGTATATTAAAAATAAAATTCACAAGGTAAAACATCAAATAATATACACAATATAGCACACAGTGAATAGAATTTACAAATCACTCCTTGTTGTTTTTATTAGCATTTTCCATACTGTTCCAGCTTTCTTGAAATTGCGGTTGTACAATGGTTAATCCAGGTGAAAACACTGTACCACAGCACAGAAGATATCATCCATCCAAACTACAAAATATTGTCTATCCTAAGAAGCACTAGACACGGGCAGGGTTCCTACTCCAGCATTCCACAGCAAATTAAACACACTGTTTCACCTACAATGCGCCTCTCTGCGTTGTGGGAGGAAGCCTACGTGAGCACGCGGAGAACATGCTCATTCCCCATACAGGCAAGACCCAGGCAAGAATCCAACCTGGGTGCCACACACTTAGCCACTGTGACAAAGAGAACTAAAAATAACGGGAGATGAAAAAACCAAATTCATCTCAACAACAGAAGATGTTTTTTATCCTGATGCTGCGGCCTGGTTTCTGAAAAAGCTGCTTGCTCTCAGACTGGTTGGTTAGGCAATGGTGTCACATGATGGGGTATCCCACGGCCTCCAAAGGCACACAGCGGTGCCCTTGTGAGCAATTAGCCAATTCAATCGAATCGCATAAGCAGGACAAGACTGTAATAAAGATCCCCTATAGTGAAAACTGAGCTAGAATGTACTACCATTAATAATACGGAATATGTAAAATTTCTTCTATTCTTCCATAGCATTAATCTTATACAATGCTGAAATGCTTAGCATCAAAAGATTACAAATCAACAATTTTCACTGCAAATGATAATAATGATTTTACCATGGTTTCCTGAAAGTCTTTGTTGTCGACAGTTCCGTCCACCTTGTATGTTCCAGACTGGTTCAAGTAGTAGAAATAGTCTGGAGTCATAATTCCTAGGGCTTCACTCTGCTGGGCAGAGGCTCCTTCCAACAGCTGAGCAAAACAGCAAATCAAAGTACTGTCAGGTACCCTTGGAGAACCCGCAGAGTATTCTCAGAGTATGCATTACATTGCAGATGCTAGGTTAACACTATGTGTGCTGCAGCTCGCTTTTTTTTAAACTGCACTCACCAATAACGGGCAAGAGAAGACACAAATATAGGATGGTACACAATCGAGCCAATCACAAGGAGAGCTGTATGCTGACCTGGTAGTAGATGTGGAAGTTCCTCTCATTTTCATTCTGGCTGACCACCCTGGACTTCTCAAGCAGGAAGTTGGAGATCTTGCCTCCATCTGGTTCTCCTCCTCGACTGAACTGAATTTCAAAGTATTTACCCTGTCAAGTCAAAGATACAAACATATTGAGAAAGTCAAATAACATGAACAAAAAATGATTTATTGGCATGTGTCGGTTTTATACTAACAGCAATTCTTTCTAGATCCATCCATCCATCCATCCATCCATCCATCCATCCATCCATCCAGGACACAAGGCAGGGGTTCACCATGGATGGGATGCTGGTCAACATTTTATTTTACTTGATTGAAGTTTACCGTTCAGAAGATTTAAGGAGTGAGTATGGAGGCTCAATGGATAGCCCTGTTACTTCACACCTCCAGGGCTGAGGGTTCGAATTCTGCCTCCACTCTGTGTGTCCCTGATCTCTCCATGTAATGCAGGGTTTCCTTTGTAGTACAGCTTCCGTCCACAATCCAAAGACATGCAGTTGGGTGAAGCGGCATCTCTAAATTGTCTGTAGTGTGTGTGTCTGTGTGCGTGTGCATGTGTGTGTCCAGCTATGTGCCCTGCGATAGACAAGCATCTGATCCAGGGTTTACCCCAACCTTGTGCCCTGTGCTGCCTGGGATAGGCTCCATGCCCCAGTGCGACCCTGACCAGTTGCTGAAAGATGGGTGGCTGAATGGATTAAAGGATTAAATGAATGCAGACTTCTCCTATATAAAGACATTAAGGAAAAATGCAGACTGGTAACTGCAGAATCTGGATACTTTCAGGCTGTGTTCAGTAAGGTACACATCAGCATGCATGCAGTTCTGCAGAAAGTTGCAGTGGATGGCTGTTATTTTCCAGCCAGTCTAGATGAATGTAATGTGGAAGCCTAACACAGACCCATTGTGGTAAAGGCAGCTGGCGAAAACTGGTTAATGGTTGAGTATGGTTTGTGAAAGCTATCTGGGTTAACAGGGTTGCTGACAAACCACACTGGCATGATGTACACCCAGCAAATCATAAGCTGGTTGGATTACAGTCACCCTGCAGCTGTCACAGAGGAGAAAATTAAATGCAGAGCTCCAGTTAATGCACAAGATGCCGGCGGCTACCGAACTTTAAAGAAATACTGCAACTGGTAGGAAGAGATTTAAAATACCAGGCTTGCATGTGACATGTATACACGTGTGTTCAAAAGTGTCTGTAATGGCACAACTGGCAATGTCTGACAAGCAAAGCATGTGAGTCGGGCAAGAAAGGTGGGGCCTATCTGAGGAGGCCGAACTCACAAAGCGACTGGAGTTGTTGTTGCGCACGGTCTTGGCGTTTCCAAAAGCCTCCAGCAGTGGGTTGGACTGCAGAATGATATCCTTGACGTGCTGGGGGGGGGTAGACAGAAATGCACTGAGAGGAACGTCTGTATAGACGACTCTGGTAGACGGCTGGTGTACACGTTAGTTCGGCCGACACGGCTTTCGCAGGCCAGCATCTTACCGTGTTCCTGACATGTGATTGCACTCGTTCTCCCGCAGCTGTGCCACTGAACACCGACGGAATGTGAGAAATCCTAATGCTACCGATGCTTCGTTTTTGCTTTCGTTTGTTCGCCACAGCGCAGTGCTCATTAATGTTTACTGTTAAACCACATTACTAAATAAACTAATCTTTCGCATGGGAAAATTACAAATACATGAATAATGCAGTAATGAACAGTTTTTGTTACCTTCGTCATGTGCTTTTTTCAGAAGTGACTCAGATTAGATTTTTATGTGACACTCTGAAAGTGAAGTACTATTCTCCCAAAGGTACAGCTCTTCTCCTTCTCAGATCTGAACAGCAGCCTTCTGAGGCCAGCTCCTTTGCATCTGCATTGACTTCCATCCCAGTTTAACATCCATCCTTGTTTTTATTCGTGTTTAAACTCCTGTCTGTGATGCCGGTTTGTGTCGTGGTCATGCTGCCAAGCAGTGGCTGTGTGAGTACCTGCACTTTGGATCCTCCACCAGAAACCTTGGAGATGTAGCCCATAATATACTTAGCAGCTACTGTCTTTCCAGCTCCACTCTCTCCGCTTTGAAGCCATAGAGACAGAGATCATGCAGAGACACACACACACACACACACACACACACACACCAGTCAGTGTTTCAGTGACATACTCTTTTCTCGTTGACAAGTCCTCACAGAAATTTTTGGCCATGACAGCAATCATTTTCATGTGGCTGAGTCAGACTGTCAAAAGTCAGCTCACTCCCATTTCCGCACACACCTTGCTTTTCGATGCCCAACTGAAAAGAAAATGTGCATATTGAAGACATCAATAGCTACGATCTTTTAAGTACTGATGGGCAAAATGAGGCTTCAAAACCTGTGGTTGGCGGGAGTATCCCAAACTGCCAATAAATTCTGGCAATAGCCAGTATTGATTGGTAGTTCAGGATACTCCCACTCACTACAGTTTTGAAACCTCATTTAGCATCAGCATTGATTGGTAATCTGGGATACTCCCACCCACCATGGGTTTTAAAGCCTCATGCGTCCCATCACTTGTTTTAAGCTACTCTAGAACAATGTGCTTTCAGTTTAAAAGCTCATCAAGAAGGAAGTCCCCTTTTTGTTTCTGGTATTTTAAGAAAGCGAGTCTCCATCAGTAACGGTCTGAATACAGGAAGTTAGGTCCTTGAGGCAGTCAGCAGTTAGCACAACTGAGCTGGTAAAGTTGGGGAGGTCAGAATCCTCCCTTGAGTTTAAAAACCCTTCCTGTGAGAGCAAACTTGGCAACAAATCTAACTAGAGAACTACAATTCTACAAATAAATTCATTCTTCACATGTAATGTAGATTGTAATGAATTTAGGCAAAGGCTGGCTATGTTATTCTCTTGGGATGCAAATGTCCATACTAATAAACAGAAGCCTGGTTGTTAACACTTTCTCTACTTGCTAAATGACCTAAATATGACAATTCTGCATTGGAAAATCTGCATGTGAAATCTACACCCTCCCCAGACTGCCTTTCATACGCTAAACTTCAGCCTGTCACTTTTTGAACATGATATGACCTGTTGGCGAAATGCGTCAGAACGCACCACCATTCCAAAGATCCCTATTTTTCATTGCAGACAGTCGAAACCTCGCTGCAAGCTACGAGCACTTAGAAAAAAAATTCTTCAAATATATGGGTGAAAGCCACAAAGCAGTCCGGAAGTTCAAAGTAGGGTCTCTCTGCTACACGGGTTGTTTTAAAGATTAAAAACATCATGGTCATACCAGGTAGGATGTTTTTCAGCTCACTGATTTCCTCTCAATCTCATTTCCGCGTCAACAAAAGAACACATGCTTCCACCTCTGACTTAAAATGGACACGTGAAAGAAATTAAGAGGTGGAATAGGGCATTATAAAACCTACGAGTTGGTCAGACCTGCATTATACTGAACCTATATTCATGGGAACTGAATGATATAATCTGTTTGAGGATTGATAATTACAACCCAAGTGCAGGACAGCTTCACAAAGAAAGGCCACTCGTCAATGAATGGCTCTTTAACCACATTAAAGGGGGACGTAATGAAGACCATGTCACCTGATGATGACGCACTGGTTTTCTCCGTCAATCATCATGTTCCTGTACATGTTGTCTGTGAGAGCATAGATGTGTGGTGGGTTCTCATACTGGGCCTGTGGAAGAGAGATGGAAATATGGTGAAACATGGTGAAACTAGGTCACTGGTGACACCGGCTGTCATGGCAAGTATTCCAGTCCGTGTTGATAACAGGAGAGTGGGGTGGGAAGGTTTCACTCACAGCTCCTTGGTAGAGTTCGATTTCTCGGTCGGTGAAGTAAGGCATCAGCTTGAAGGGGTTAACAGATATGAGGACAGAGCCGATGTATGTCTGCATTACCCCGTTAAGTAAGGTGATCCATCACAAGCCATTGGAGGCCGCATGTTTTTCCTGAAGCCCTTTGGCTTGTTATTCCCAAGGCAAAAAAAAATAAAAAATACAAAAACTACAACGTGACTGATGTCAACAGAAGAGTAGTTATTCCGCTTTCATTATGATAAAGTTTGTTTCACCATGTGGCGACAAAAGAAGAACACAAATATTTGAAACAAGAGGAAGGTGTTTCAATATAAGACAAGAAAAACGAGGGGCTCTCCCCCATTCAGTCATTAAAGGTTCAATTCAATTTGATTTTATTTATATAGCGCCTTTAACAAAGAGTATTGACACAAAGCACTTTACAGAGTCTTGCACCCAGCATTCTCAGAGAGTAAGCCAAGGGCAATAGTGGCAAGGAAAAACTCCCTCAGGGAGAGGAAGAAACCTTAGGAGGAACCAGACTCAAGGGGGAAGCCCATCCTCCTCTGGCCAGAAATGGGCTGGACAGGTCCATAGATCAATTATAGTGTACAACAGTGAGAGGATAGAACAATACAGATAGACAAAAGCATATTTAAAGTTGTAAAATGCTGACAACAGGTGAATGATGTCATTCTGATAGGCAGGGGTAATGCTTTGGTAAGCTAAGGATGGCAAGAGTGTCCACCAGACTGATATTCAGCCTGGCCTATTAAACAAGTACAATCTGCACACATCTTAACATTTACAGTAAATCCCAAACTGAATTCTGAACAATATAAACGAGTCAGGAAATAGCCAAATAGCCCAAACCTGAGAAGTTTACTGAGCAATGAGGAAGCGCCCTAAATACTCCCTAAATACTCACACTGTGACAATATGCAAAAGGGCAACACAGGTTTGCAACTTCAGCTTGCTCATCTCTGACTCCTTCCCAGCATTTGCTTGCAAATATGAGCCAAGAGCCCAATTCTAACTGGACATTGTGGCAAATTTTATTTTTCTAACGGGACATGCTGGACTTAAGCACGTACTCCATAGCAGCTTGACCTCTACCTTTGACTGATAAATTATAAAAGAGCCTGCAATGGGTTGGCCCCCCGTCCAGGGTGTCCACTGCCTTGTGCCCTAAACTGTCTGGTATAAGCTCCAGGCCTCCCTGCAGCAATACATAAGATGAAGAGGATCGATGAATGAATATGAAAGAGAACATTAACGACATTGTATGTTCTGGTGGTTTTAGCGAGATATAAACTTGTCAAATTACTTATAAAAGTTCACATGCTGCAGTGTTGTTTACTTAATTAACCCCACATATCAGCTTCAGCCTTTTTATATTTTTAAAACAGAAAACCAATCGGGAACTACAGTCTTTGCCACAGATACACAGGAGTATCTACAAAAAGCACTGTATGTAGTATGAGGTGTATGTTTCATCACCTGGTCCCAGATCAGTCATCTCCAGGTGACTCACAGAGTATCTACAAAAAGCACTGTATGTAGTATGAGGTGTATGTTTCATCACCTGGTCCCAGATCAGTCATCTCCAGGTGACTCACAGAGTATCTACAAAAAGCACTGTATGTAGTATGAGGTGTATGTTTCATCACCTGGTCCCAGATCAGGCTCCTCCAGACAACTCAGTTCACTTAGCAGGACTCCCCCAACCCCCAGACTCCCTGCTTCTCATTTCCCTTGTATGGTAAAGTAGGCTAATTGCAAAACAACACGGTTAACCATGTTGCCATGTTTCTGGGCTAAAGGGCCGCATTCATGAGCTGTGGGAGGTGCTACTTCCTTTTTTACATTAAGAGGATTCAAACCGAGAGGAGGACCTCATCTCGTATGTCTTCTGCTTAGGCTTATAAATTGTGCCATACTGTTCCTGCAGTCCACATGCTGAACACCTCTTTAAATGATAATTCATGGCAGGACTTTCCTCAAGGAACGAACTTTCAAAAAGAAGCATGTCAACTGCATTGAGTAAAACGAGCTGCTAGATGTCAGCGAGATAGATTATAGGGATTGCAGGACCTGAAAATCAGAAGGCCTGTGATAGACATTCTGACAGCTGTCCTCACTGTACCTCCTCACCCGCTGTTTATAGCTGCAGTTGAGCTTTGACCCATCGTGATTTCCCAGAAGGTCACCACCACTCCACTATTCAGTTGCCAGTCTGAAGAAATGACCTTCTTTAAGGTGTCTTGCATATTTGTGCACTGAAGCCATGAAGTACCTGCAGACTTCACACACACCGAACGTTCCAGTAAAAGGATACGAAGATGTAGTCGTCCATGTACCTCTTCTTCAGGTTCTCCACGATGGCGTCCTCCGTGATCTTGGACAAGAGGACCATGTCGTCCACACCACTCTGCTTCACATTCTGACTCTGCCAGTGGTATTTGCTACCCTGAAGTCGAGACATAAACATGCAGCGTCTCTACAGCGATTCCATAAGACCAAGACAGTCTTGATCTTGACTAGCCCTGACATTAGAATACACTGGTGCATTAAATGGAGGCACAGGGCTTCGAAAGGAGTTCATATAATTCTAACTAATATTAAAAATGGTTATAATGATGTCATTTTTACAGTCAGTGGCTTGTTCCTCTTTTCTTCCAGTTAAGGCATCGCAGAGTTACTTTACCATTTCAAGATACTTGTAAGGATTACAAAACCTTATTTTGTAATTTTTGGGTTTATTTCACTTTTTTTTCTCCAAAATAGTAGTAATGAGAGCATCACACCAATTCAGACTTGAATATAAAAGCATGTGTAGTATGGTAGATCGTAATTAATCATTTTTGCATTCACCCCACTCTGCTCAAAACGCCTCAAAAATGCTGAATTCCTACTGACTACCACTGGTTAAGTGAGGTCTTTTTTTCATCTCTCTGCTCCACACCGTTAGTGTTAATTTAGTTACAACCCTAACCGAAATGGCTGACATTGTGGTCAAGTTTATGAAGGTTTTACCTAATAGATAATATATACCTGAATCAGACCAATACTGAATCTGGCGTGTTGCAGTATTAGAAGATACTCTTGTTATCTTCTAATTATCTATTAGTAAGGTAAGGGACAGAATTTAACCCAGAGTCACGCTCACCAAACCCACACACAACTACCGCCATCAGCAAAGTAAATCTAGAAACTGAATCACCAGATGAGCATTAGTCACTCAGCCATGTTGTTTATGTTTTTTGTTCATCTCCCACACACCTGAATTGCATTTGAGACGTAATCCCTCAACAGCAGTACAGTATACCTGACGATAAACCAACTGCAAATTTTCATAGCTGCTTGCTGTGGACTTTGAGAGTTTGAGGATGCCGCTCTCATTCCAGTTGGAACTTGCACTTCCACATCACTGGTGACACATTTCAAACCGGCCATGGCTGCCATTTTGCAGGAGCGTCTACATGACAGACAACCAAATAATGCCAACCTGCCGTGAATGTGAAGAACAGAGGTGCTCTGCTGTTCATACGATATTCCTAGAGGTTCTTTGCTGGCCAGTACAAGGCTGGAGGCTTGGCTAAATGAAAGGCCTGATACTAGCTTTCCCCTGTAACTTTGAAGTCCAGGTAAACTGCCCCCTACAGATATGCTTAACCAGAGGTAGTTTCTGTTACAGCACAGGCTATGTTGTTGCCAGGGTGCACGACCACAGCAAGTGATAATTACGAATGCCAGAAGCTTCAGCGACTCTGGGGGACGTGTCAGTGGTAACTGTACATATCACCGTTCCCCTTTTCTTAGGGAGCTTGGTCCCTGGTGCAGAGAGGAGAGATGTCCTTGCTGCTGTAGTCTGTCACACTAGCCTCACCGGTAGGTGATTGGGTGTTCGATTGTAACGAGTATTGTCATAATTCCTGCTCAATTATACAGAGTGATAAAAACACCTTGATTACCAGCCACTTCATGGAAATGAGGCCACTGAGACATGGGGCCTTATTATGGCGAAAGTATTTTTTATATCATATCAAAACCAAAACCAAAATGTTGGAGCTGACAGTAAAGAACAGAGAGGATGGAAAAATTTAATTAAGGACCAATCTGCCTCACAAGCCTAGTTTATTTCCTGTTTTGACAAATCATTTATCATTTTATATCCATAAGAGCCTTCTTGAATAGAAAACAAACTGCCCAGTAGTATTCAAAGTAGGGAAGTGTGGTAAGGGAGATTGTAAGGCTCACTGAAACTTCCTCCTCGCTCTAAAGCTTGTGAAACTTTCAGTGACATGCAATTCTGCTCTTCCGCCAGCAATTACTTCCTCTTTACATTAACCAGTTAAAAGTTCCCATGTTCAAGTCTCCCAACAAACCCCTAGAACCCAACTGATGAACAGCTTTTTATAATGGAAATCTTCATACGTGGCAAAATCTGGACAAAATGGCAGTGAACATCAGATGTCTGTCACTCACTTCTGGGCACTGCAGGGTGTGGCTTATGGTAAAGATGGGATGTTACTAATGACAAATGAAATGGACATCTGAATCAAACCCGATTCTAACCCTAAAACAGCAACAACATTGAAGATGCTGAGCCCAAAACAGTAAATCGCACCATTAAACACAACTTATACAGCGTTGTACAACGGCAAGGTATCTGAAGGTATCAGTAAAACAGTAATAAAGTACACAAAACACTAAGAGTTAAGGAACTGTCTGAAGACTATTTTGGCGTACTGTTCTTTGAAGTGATCTGAGCTTCTATAACAGCCCATTAAATGTAGAACACAGGTAGCCAGGCAAACACCCTAAAGATGTGGAATTGAAACACTACACGCCACTACAATCTTGATGGTGTTTCGTATGTTAGGAGCTTCTCCTGAGTATTCATGTCAGGTGCAATCTGGGTCTAGACTAGAAGATCTCAACCCTAATTTCAATCTGATCTTCCACTTCACCTGTACAAATAGGGCTGGTCCACATCCATGAGCAACAGGTATCAAATGAAATGTAACCATATCATTTTATAAAATGATGGTTTACAGGTCACAAACTGTGAACTCAACATTTCTGAAATATAGCAGAGAAATTACATTTATGAGAACAAATGACACTGCTAACACAAAAAGAGAGGTCTGAATGTAAAACATTTACACAGAGCTATAGGTCTCTGGCTTGTTGCTGTAACAAAGCCCCCCCGTAACATGATAAGAGAAACTAGATTCGATTCTTATCATCGATGCGTTCATAATGGTGACTGAGCTGAAAGTGGGTCACTGATTGTATTATGGCAAAAGCCTTTATTTTTTGACAAATGGTTTAGAGAATTTGCGCAAATAACTCCCAGCACTGACCCATACGAAAATGCATCCATCCTCTGGCGTACATTTCTAGAGGTCAGTGTAGCCGTCTTATTAAAGAACAGCTGAATCCTATCACTCGCCAAAGAACAACAATATCAGACGATAGGTTATATAGCTATAACTGACAGCAGACAATAAAAACTAATGCAATTATGTTGTAGTTTTAAATGAGCTTTCAAAGATTCTTTCTGTTTTATTACTATTCATTGCCTGTGCAGATGGGGCAGATCCTTCAACTGAAGGCTGCGAATGAACAGAAGATGTGAGAACCTTTCCTACCAGCACTAAGTCATGAGTAAGAGGGTAAGAAGCAGAAGGGGAGACGAGCTTTACCATTGCAGCGGGGTAGGGGGGCGGGCTGCCTCTCCTCTCTTGCAGTCTGCCTCAGGGGGCCAGAATTCTGGCCGTAGTCCCCTGCCTTTTCTGGGAAGCCGGGCACAGCAGCTGGAGCTCTGACGGGCCACGGAGATGCTCTGAGAGCACACTCTCAGATCGTCGAGCACTCACTTCCTCATCCTCCCACAGAAGCACAGGACAGATCTAAGAGCCGCTGCTTCTCTTCTGCCGGCTCGTCGAGTTTGTGGCGGCAAACCTTCCTATTTTTAAGACAGCAGCAGTGGGCTTTTAACGTCGGGCCCCTGTCTTCCGAAAACTCGAAGGCTCTCTTTCAAAAGTGAAAAAGTATGACTCAGTCAGATCATGTTGGGTCCTCCACACACTGCCTGAAGCTCAGCTAGCAGCCAGACACGGCACAGTACCTCATGAACCAAGAGGCCCGGCAAGGTGGTGAGATGCTCAGATAAACCAACACCCAACTCTGCTGTTTGTCACTAACGGTTTTTCATGTCACCACACTCACTGATCCTCGCTGGCTGTGGTTTATCCTCTGCTCAAAGGTGAACTGCAAACAAGTTCCCCACCCAGTAACTGCTTACCAGTGTCTATCGCCAGCTACTGTTTTTAATCACTGCGTAGAGAAAATCACCACGACAGAAAAACTACAAATGTCGATGGGTTTAAATGATACTAATTTGCAATATCAGTGTTTAAAATTGCACTGTCAGTTGCTTTTGTAAGTAAATTACTGTAAAGTAATACAGATGAACTCCCCCTTTGGGTTTTAATATAACGCTGAACTACACTCACCTATTTCAGGCTCATTTCAGTACTTCTAACATTTGATCGCTAACATTAACTACTGGCCACATATATTCAACAAAGTCACACACACAAAAGAATAACCATGAAATTATATAACAGGAATTGAAATTGTCCTCCTCTCAAGTGTCTTAAGCCCTTAACTAAAAGTAATGCACTCTTCACAACCCGTTTCCCCTGAGGATAAAATGAAATTGAACTGTATTGTGAAAGAAATATAATAGCCAAGAATGGGGGAAAACAGTAAATGATAAAATGACACAAAAAATAACAGCACTGCTCCTAAGGGGAAAGATGGGTCCATGTAGACGTCACAGTTGGACTTGGCCAGATTAGACACACCCACTACCTATAAATATGAGGGGGAAGTAAAAGTCCACTGCACATTTTGTCTATTTACAATGCACCATATTTAGCCATTTATTGAATTATTTTCATTTCAACAGTTGTACATAAAGATCGCAAACATTTTATTAATACTGGATGTACAGTACAAAACGCTAATAGCATGTGAAAATGACACTGGTCAATCACATATGCTCCCAGAAAAAAAAAATGGTTTGATTGTGGTCAGCCACAATATATATCATTTAAGCTTATACTTTAAAAAACTTAGTTTAAAAAAAAAACAAAGTTTGTGCTGATTTGGTTCTATGGAATACAACTCCGCATTAAAATGACCAGAGAGACTAATATTAAGTACTTTTGATACAAAATGCTTCTGAATGCACATAATGTGACTGCGCGGCAGCCCAGAGGTCCGATTTGACAGGAGAAAGATGGGAATTGTCACCCCCTCCTCTCCAGTATGGTCCTCTCGCATAGGGTTTCATGTAACAACTAGGTTAAAAGTAGATTTCTTGAATACTGACCTCAAGCAAACCATTAATACTAACAGAAATGCATAAACTGTGGAAAAGAGAGAGAGACACACACAAAAAAACAAATAGCACCATTTTGAAGACATGAAGGAAGGAGAGGCATGACACCTCGATGAGAGCCATCCATGTGCAGCCTTTACTATGAGTTCTTAGGCATTACGGGGCTTCTGGTGCAGAGCTGAAGAGCATGTTTCAGAGACCTACTGACACCAGGGCTAGATTTAGCAAGATTTTGCACCCATTCAAAAAGATTTATTTTTTCTTCAAGGAATCAAAGGCAAAAATGACAAAAAATCTTTTAGCCTTTTGTTAATGCCGTGTTAATGTCTGTAATCTTCATTTTTATTAAAACTTCATTAAAAGTTTCATTGCTCAGAGTAAACTAAAAAGGTACAAATGTTGCATGACTTCATGATCATGGTAAATCAGGCCACCCTTCATCCATTTTCCATAACAGCTATGGTACAGGGTTGTAACGGGGCTGGAACCCTTCCCAGGCACAGCTCGTAAGAGTGAAGACACCGTGGATGTCATGCCAGTCCACTGGCAGAGCTATGTCAAACCAGAACTGTCTATACAGGGGCAAACTGGACATTCCTGATTAAGTGTGGTGCTGACTGTGATTCATTGACATTAAAAGCCCTGGAGTAGGGATGTTAAACCCTCCCACCAGTCACGTTCCCGCTGTTGTCATACATACTCTCTTAGTCAGGGGTAGCTGCTTTCGACACATTGAGTAGGACCAGGGAGATGTCCTGGGTACAGTAATCCACCATACAGCAGTACCTGCTGTGCACCAGTCAATGGCAAGAGAGCAGCATACAGGCTGCCACTAAGAAGTAGTAGAAATGAAGCACCGTGATAGCACATCCTGGAGCCAGACGCGCCTCTGTGAACATTTACAGCAACGGCACATGTGCAAATCCACCACTTCACCTAACGCAGCTGACAATCTGCGAGGTTTGTCAAAGTTGCAAATCAAGTGACTCGAAGCTGGTACAACTCGGGAGACCACAATTTGTAATACAGTGTAAATGTTATACAGAGGTCTCCCATCACCCACATAGAAACAGGCTACGATTTACTGGGAAAACTGGAGCTCAAACTGAATTACTGAGATGTCACCGTTTCATGGGAGGGTGGCTGAGGGGGGTGACAGCATTGTGTCCTCTCCTTTTCATTTTGTGTCTTTTTCTTGCTGTTTCTCTGTCTATACCCATAATGCAATTTAGCCCCCTGCAGGTCATCGGGAGTAAGTTGGGCTGAAGGCTGAGGAAGAGGAAGCGAGATCAGTGTCCTTGGCAGGTCTTACAGCACATCTGTCTAAAGTACGGTCGGCTGCAGAACTTAAACCTGAGCACCAGGGGGCAGTATGCCACTGTGTTCACATCTTTGCATTCTGCAAGAAACAAAAAGAGAGGTAACCAGTGAGGATAAAGGGGTAGTGAGAGGAGATGTGAAATGAGTGTCGAGTGGGAAGGCAGGTCAGCACTGCCCACGCCCTCACCTTCGGGATTGTCTGTGGGGCCCAGGTCACACCTGCTCTCGCACTGCTGCATGGCGGCGGGCCGGTGCACCTCAGGGCACTCGCTGGACACCTGGCCAGTGTGTGTGAGGCACTGCACAGTGCGCATTTCTTGACCCAGGCCACACTGCGCAGAGCACTGTGACACAATGAAGAGGCGGGGGGGGGTCATGTTATGATGTTGCAGAGCCAACAAGCAGACCACAAGCCAACAAATAGAGGCTCCTGGCAATCATCAAGACTTCTATAAGCAGTCACCATTAAATAATAAACTTTATTTATACAGCACCTTTCATGCATACAATGTAGTTCAAAGTGAAATGAAAAGATCAAGAGCAGACAGCAAAGATCTCTGCAAGGTTAGTGACTAGAGGTGCAGTAAAAATAGAAATTTTACTAGAGAAATCCAACCTAAACAGGAGTTAAAATGTAATTATAAATAAAGGAGTTGGAAAGTAAGAAACTGCAATACAATAGAAGAACTAAGTACAAGAGATCAACAGGTTAGAATACAGAAATAACATTAGTCTCGGCTTCTGGGAAAAGCGCGGGTTTTTGCCAGTGGTAAGGGCAGGACTGCATAGAGAGGAGCTGTTCACAAACCCGACAGAGGGACCAGCTACCAGGGTCATTTAATCAAAAAGTGTACCTGGTTGTGTAAAGATGCAGTTTACTTACATGCGGTCCCTAGTCCTGTGAAAAGTTTTCCTAAGGCAGGCCAACTCATCATTCCACTCAAGAACAATCTTAACTTTAACTTCACTTCCCTAAAGATGCTAATTCCGCTATCGAACCCTGGACTAGGAAGCGGTGATAACGAACAGAAACGTTTGTCCCAACGTTAAAAGCAGGCCCATTTTCCCACCTCTCCCCACTGGCCAGTCACCCACTGCGGCGGAGGGCATCGCTGGAGGTTACAGCGCACCCTGGTGGTGGGCCGGCTGCTCTTGGGGCACTCGGATTCCGGCATTGTATCCCCGCTTTCGCCCCTCTTGCACAGGATGACACGGTGCCTATACCCTGGGCCACAGCTGGAAGAACACTGAGGACAGACAGACAGACCATGGTGGAAGTTCCACCAAGTTTATTTTCTCTGTACTGATCTATTGTAAACAACACATCCTGCTCCATTGAGTGACTGTTTGATTTCATGCCATGGTAAAGTGACACACATAATCTGCTCAGCCATCAAATTAGATTAGGCATTGCCTTAGTACTGGTTAAGCAAGGTTTTTTAATCCCAGTTCTGAGGGCTCAATGACACTCGCTTGTATCCGTCTTAGCTTGTTAATTACTTAGGATTGACTGGGCTCTAAGAAAGTACAACTCTAATTGTAAAGCAACAGATCTAAGTGTGATAAAAGATGCAGGTGATATGCACATCTAAAGTAAGTAGTGACAATATAAGAGGGTGAAAAAAATAACAGGACACAATGAAAAGGACTTTCACTCTGAAGTATAAAAATCGCCATAACAAATTCAGTTATAATTCCATGACATCTGTTGGTAATGTAATGATGCACAGGGAGGGTCCAAGTCCAGAGTGGAATCTTTAATCGAGAAACAACGGGAGGTCGAAGGTAAGCTGGGTCAGAACCAAAAAATCCATACATTACCAAAACCCCCAGATCCAAGTTGGCAGGAGAAGGAGAAGATGCAGAGGTAGCAGGGATGGTACATAGTCATCAGTAAGTCATCATAAGTCATCAACGATCAGAAAGCAGTGCTCAGTAATGGTGTGGAAACTCAATACCTCGCAACTACCCAGCGTGCTACGAGGCAGTTTGTGGATCTGCAGATAGTAACCGGGTGTTAATGCTTCGAGATGGGGGATCGTCGATGAGCCGAGAGCGGCTGGCTGGTCGTGGGTGTTTACAAGCAAAGGCAGGTGTTTTGTGGCTTTAGATCTACCGACTGCTCTGCTTGTTCACATTACAGCCAAAGAATATGAGGCAGTTTTACCTCAACAGATGCACCCTATGGTGCAAGCACAGCGCCCTCATGTCAATCCCATATTCCATCGCAATAATGCCACACACTGCTAAACAAGTTCAAGAGTGGATTCATGAACACCAGGGTGAACGCAAACACCTTCCATGTCCTCCCCATGCATCACATCATCGCATCTGGAGTGCAGAGTGCAAAGCAAACCTACTTCACCCCGCAAAGGGATTTCAAATGATCCGATATTTCACTGCACACAATTCCAAATTTGAATGACAGCATTTCCAAAAAGCACTGAAAGCAAAGGATAGCCCTGCTTCTTAATTAACAAACAACTAACCACAGGATGTAAAGCCTGTCTAATTAGGTCCTTGGTATTTATTAATTGCTAGGTGTTTCTGATTTATCTGTCTATTGCAAGTATTTTTGTATCCTTGTGTTTATTCAGTTCATTTACACCCCATAAAGAAAGATATACAAATTATTACTGAATCTAAAGAATACAAATAATAATACAGGCTGACAGGAAAGTCTGAAATCATTCAATAGTTTGGTTTATTAACTGGTTCTAGACTTTGGACACACCCTGTCTAAACATCCATCGACATCTTCCTTCAGGGTGACCCTGGTGCCTATCCAGGAAGCACAGTGCACATAATTAACGTAAATCCAAAACACCCATGAACACTTTTTATTTGAAACACTCTCAACATTTCACTCAACACACTGGCCAATGTGTTATTCTCAAAAGTTTGCTTGCATTCCTAGAAGGAAATATACTGTCTGTAGTATTATAAAACAAACATAATTACATGGTATGTTTTCGCAATAAAATGGAACACCGCATTCAGAACTAAGCACATTTTTTGCATCAAAACCACACACACGTGATCCCATAAATCTGGTCTCAACACCTGTTCTACTGAGCAGCGATACATTAAACGGGACCATAAAATTTCTTATACGTGCTGAGTCTGGTTGTGTTTTACACACACTTATCATCCCGCTAATTCCTGTAAACCCACGGGGTTCCTTTGCTGGTCCTGTTCCGTTGCCCAGCTGGTTTGCCCCTGGGCATTGTGTGCATCTGTACCTCCACAGGCCGCCTCCAACATTTAAAGCTCTCTGAACTCATGCCAAAAAAGCTGTTGTATGTAACCAAAGGTGGGAAAGTTTGGTGGGACATAAACAGAAGAAATCATCGGTGCTCATTGGAAACTGTTCCTGACAGCAACATAAACTGTGCTGTGGTTCCTCTAGGTGCCCCCAGTTGAAGGGCTCCATTCGGTTGTGTAAATGTGCTTATCGTTGAAAGGCTTTGGGTAATGCATTTTGGAATGGTATTATGGCTTAGTAAATCTTGATCACTTGCTAATTCTCATTTTCAAGCATTCAAACAGCTGGGGCCATGACACGGGGGCTGGCCACATTTATCTGTACATTTGTCAAGTTAGCGTCTGAGATTTTATTATGGAAACTGTATATGACATTGACATCTCTTTGAAGTGCTGAGCGTAAGAGTGAGCCGGACTTGTGATTTGTGAGAGCACAAGCCAAAGTAGGCCTGGATTCTAATAGAAAAAAGAAGTGGTCACAGTGATTGATACAAGAACTTCAACTAGTAGATCACTGTGTTTAAAGTACCATTTCACATGTGTAAACCATTGAAGGAAAATGATTAGAGCTCAGCTGGGACAAAAAGCACGGACACAGTGAGTGCCGGAAAAACACCGTAGTATTAAGTAACCCTAGTTTCAATGACTTGTGCTTCCTGATATCAGTCTTACATTTTGTCTGTGTGGACTGTTTCATCCATCGGAAGTTATGTTTTCAGCCTTAAACTGTACTGACCATAACAGGCCCTAAAATTGACAAGGGCAGAAGTTTCTTCAGGACTCTCCCACCGCCACCACTTACTGGCTCCTTTACACACTGAGAGTAACCCAGGGCAGCACAGATAAGTAATGACCTGCACCTGAACATCCTTGATTTGTCACTAGTAGGAAGACTTAACACCTCTCCTGGGATGGAATAAATTTGGATTGAAATAGCACTCAAGGTTGTAGGACTACAGCAGTATCCTCCTAGTGCACCCATAACGAATACCTTATGTCAGTATCCATGTATGCTCAATGATCAAAATCCAACATGGCCACCGACACAAGTAGGTAGGTGGGTGGGTGAGTGGATGGATGGATGGACAGGCAGACAGACAGATACTTTATTAATCCCCGCAAGGAAATTCGGGAACGTACCTTCTACCTCACAGAGAAGTGACACATAGGGGAAAGACTTTATTGGAGGGGGATCATGAACTGTACCTCAGACCAATCCAGGGCCATCCATTCAGGGGGGCATGTCTGGTTGTTACAGGGTTCGGTGAGGGGGGGGCGTGGAAGGATGCAGATGGTGTCATCCTGGATTTTCTCCTCTGTGGCTGAGATCTTCCTCTTGCAGAGCACCTCCCGGGTTCGAACACCCCCATTACAGCTGCGACTACACTCAGACCACTCACCCACCCACCATCTGTAAGGATCACACACACACATATACATACATACACACATTAGCACGCAACAGCTGTAAGAATCACACTCACAAATTAACACTCGACAGCTGTAAGAATCACACACACAGATTAATACTCAACAGTTGTAAGAATCACACACACAAAACCTCCAGCCAGTTTTAAGGGTACTGAGAGGATCTTCAGGATGCACCCGTACACACACAAGTGAACACTGGCACTAACACATCATGTTAATATGCGTGGAGCAGGAAAGCACATCGGGTGACGACCTCAGGATCCGACACTCACATAGGCGCACATGGCTCAGAGTTGCAGACCTTCTTCTTCTCCTTGGGCTTACTCTTCTTATCGCAGAAGTGGTTGAAGACCACAGAATGATCGGCCTGCTTCTTACACACCACCTGCTGGGTCTGGAACCCTGTGAAGATGGAGAAGGATCTTGGCCTCACTTCTGGCCTGGTGGTATCACTGGACAGAGCCATGCACCATCATGCCACCTGCTGGCCAAAGCTGTCTTGTTTTTGATTTTGGAATAATTAGTGGGCAAGAATTAATCAAATTTACTCCAGAATGAGGCTGTCGGGTAGGTGGCTGGCAGCACAGGGTACACAGGTGGCTTCAGAATGTCCTTAAAGGATGGAGTGTGGCCAATCACGTGTTGCTCATATAGAGAAAACGCACCTGTTTTTATAAATGCAACTGGATTCGTGTGTGTAACAGTGTGTGTGCGCACTGTGGATGCAGAGTCATCCAGCAGTGAAACTAGAAGCTCATATGTTCCCGGCACAGATGGACGCCCTACCTCCAGCACACAGGGCGGAGCAGCGGGACCAGGAGGTGTAGTGCCAGGAGTAGCCGCTCAGCATGTCGTGCTTCACTGGGGGGTTGAACCGGTAATGAATCCCCGGGTTCGGCTCCCTCACCAACACCTACACACAAGTTGACCAAACTTCACGTTTGTCAACATACTACATACACAGGCTTTCCTCATTAACAACGGAATACCAGTATAAGAGTCACACAGCTAAGCATCAATTATCCAAACTAATTAGCACTAAGGCTGGTTCAGTTGATCAAATTCTTTGAATAATCATGCATACGTGAAAAAACCCAGTTTATACAAACTTGCAATTATGCCAACACTTAAATTAAATTACAACCAGTGTAGTAAAAGTAGACCCTGTAATTTTTTTTTTAGTTCAGATAATTGATGGTTTGGTTGGTTGATGTTCAGATAATGAATATTCTTCTATACTAACAAAAATAGTCATTTAAAATCCAAAACAATTGTTAACACATACAACCAACATACGATGCAAACATAGCCATGACCCAGATGCGGCTTGCATGTCGTCGAATTGTTACCATGACAACAAGCGATATGTTGGTGGGCCCTAGCGCCTCCAGGGTTTCGGGTTCATCGGCTGGCCGCCTGTAGTAGAAGGTGGTCCCGGCGATGTCGAACCTCCGCGGGGTGTCGATGGTCAGCTTCCCATTAATGAAGTACTGGTCCGATTTGCTCTTCAGCACTAAACGGCAAATGACAGAGGAGATGGCAATCTGGGGTGAGCATCCACACAGGGACACAACACAGGTGATGTGTTTCCTCAAAACATGGCTGAAGAAGCATCCATACAAGGCACACCTGGAAAATCCACACACACTGGCCAAAAGCTTCAAATATTTAGCAGCCTTTTCCAAATAATGAAGCTAAGTAGTGGTAATTACTCAGGCAACAGCCTCTGCTGCCTGTAAAACTGCTTGCTAGTGTGTATCTTTCTACAAGTTCTGCAAAAATTAAACAAGTCCTCTTGTCTTACCTAGATAGTTGAGGGAGACGTTTAGCTCCTGGATGTGAATGAACACTGAGCCTTTCGGTATCTGAACCACCTCTTCATAACCTGAGGACACAGAGGTCAGAAAGTATGACAAGTGCATCAGAAATTTAGCCGTTAGCAAACCGCGGGGAAAATGATGCATAACTACTGTTTGACGGAGCAGGTCCTCGATGGATTATACAGAGCCTTTGGATTGCAGTAGGATTCCTGAGGAACATTCTGCAGCTCCACCAGCATACAGCAAATACGTCTGTAGCCAGCCAGCAGCCACAGTCCTGTAAATAACTCCAATCCCATTGCAAAAAAAAGAATTAAATAATTCATTCCAAGCTGAGGGAACCGCCGGGGAAGGAGAAACTTTCCTCCAGACCGTTTTCTGGAGCAGAACTGGGGGCGTGAGTAATTTTCAACAGCCGAGAAGCCGGCCTGTGGCTTTTGGTGGATGGAAGATGGAGAAGCCTTCCTGCTGGAAATCAAGGGCCTGCGTAGTAAACAGGGGATGCAGAGTGCCAGAGAGCAGTAAACCCCCGGCCCTCGAACCCTGTGTGACCTCATGTTGCTGCCAAAGCTGGATCCAAGTCAAAGAGGGAGCAGGGAAAAAGAAGGGAAGAGAGCAGAGGTGGGTAAGAAGAGACAGACAAAGAAAGAGTAAGTCAAATGGAGAGGAAGTGAGGATGAGAAGTGTGACCAAAATAAACGGGACTGAAGCAGTGATTAAGGCAGACTGACAGGAAGCTGCTTGTCTGTCATCTAAGATTAGAGGGCTGAAGCAATTTGACCAGGCAACAGACTGACAAGTTTAGCAACCTGGCATCCTGGGAATGTAGCCGTGCAACTCGTAATGCGCTGCTGCTGGTCTAGGGTAACTAGCACCACCTCTGACCAAGATGGCTTGTTAGTTGGTTGGTTTTTTTAATCAGATACAGTTATCCACAGCTTTCAGCAGGGTGAGTCCACCACCTAACTGACTCTCAGCTCCTGGTTTTCTTGGCTATAGTGTGTAGGAAACTCGATATCTGGCACCAAGTGCGCCTTGCCGTAATTCAGACGAAAAGCGAAGTTTGGTTACAAAAAAACTTTTGACATGAGTAAGCACACTGTGGGCTGTAAATTACCCTCGGCTCAAAATACACATAATGGCTGCGGCTGGGCTAGATCCTGCCGTTCATAGATATGGCTGCCCACAGCGGGTGTCAGCACAGGCTTTCTGGGCAAACTGCTGGCTTGAAGGAGGCCTACCCAGAATAAACCGTGACTGTTGCTCAGAGCCAATGGAGGCTGCACTCTTGCCTCTTCCTCCTGTCAACCATGTGATCGTGGCATAAATCCTGCCGACTCCCGTCCGAGAAGGCGCTTCCGCTTGGGTGTGATGGGAGAATCACCAGGCTGAAATTGTGCGTACGGCTCACTGACTCCCATGTCAGTTTCCCACTGGTGACCATGTTTGCAAATGTCACACCACAGCAGACAAATTCGGCTAGTGACCTAAGGCAATTCTCATCCGGGACGCCTAGTGGTCTACAGTGTAATTGCAGATGGCCCAGAATGCTTTTAGAAATATAAATTAAAAATAGATATGAATGGCATCTAGCCATTCTGACACAGAGTCCAGTAAACAAGATATTAAACAAAGTTGTGAAGGGGGGCCTTGAGGATGGATTAAAATGTAATGGGGGTCCAGAGTTCAAAAAAGGTTGAGGAGTACTGACCGAAGGTACCAGAACGGTTTGGAACACCAACAAGGAAGACAGACGGTTACTGTGGAGTGATGCGAACAGCCCCTCGACGGGGTGAAAGACAAATGCACAGCTGGACGCCTGACGGACCATGCGGCTTTCCCTCCGCCCAAGGGCTGCCGTGACTCTTTTTTTCCACCTCCGACCATCAGCCGTCGTCTCAGGGCTGTGCAGTTGCACCCTGCCAGCAGCCTCGTCTGCACCTAATCACTCTATATATAAAAACGTTTTTATCAGCCGTCTAGACTACAACTGCTAAGTAAAATGGCCAGCTGCAGTCCAAGGACAGGAAACAGCACTTGCCCTGGAAAATAATTTTTAAGCATGAATTTTAAGTGGAAAAAAATGACCGTGAATTGCAGTGTATAAACAGTTTACGTGTGAACAGATAATTATAAATCATTTTACAAATGCCTCAGGCCCGTTAACTCTGTAGGCAGCAGTCCAGCTCATGATGAAGTTTTATCTAAAACCCAACGAACAAGCCCATAATAACACCGCTTCAGTTTCTGCTGGCCGATTACACTGACTGTTTACCAGCGAGCCACTTGGCAAGGAAATTCACCGTGGGCTGATATTTTTTGCAAATATTTATGCTCACATTTTTTTTTTTACATTTTCAGCTTTGTTCTCAGATTCAATCTCATTTGAAGTGATATTTCACAGATTCGTCACAAATGCAATGATGAAAAAAACAAAAGTCCTGAACGAGTGTTCCCCATCACTGATGCCCAGGACAGGACCAGATTACCCAGTAGTCAGACAGAGCCGATGACCTCCCCTCCCCCATACACAAATCCACTAGGCACTTGGAAATGAGCACCTTCACTTCAGGGTTTTCCTGCAGTGTTAGCATGACAAAATGACTTCCACGCTGATTCTACAATTCACACATGGTGATCTAAGGCTCCGTTCAACAAACAGAATGGAAAAGACATGGAGACAAATGGCTAATGAACCAAACTGGTACATTTCTGTAGGTCTGCTGGTTTTTTTCTTCTCAGTCATAGCCAAATAAGCTAACTGTGTGCCACGATAAAATAAAGTAAACCAGAATACCTCCTTCAGGCAAAGAGTCGTTAAAGATGCCCTCGACGACGTCACAGCTGCTGCCGTCACCGCCGCAGATGCGACAGCGATCCTCTCTGGCGTCAGAGCCCAGGATGCGGTCGCAGCCCACGTGCTGCCAGAAATTAGCGGATGAAGGTCAGGAGGTCAAGGCAAACGGAGCAGCGGACAGCGTTTTTAAAACAGCTGGCAAGACAGGATTCACCATTGCCATTTGCAGACAGATCTTCAATCACTCATGAGGGAAGCTATAATGCTACTGTAAACACAGAATAATTATTCCTTAGAATCTACAGGAACATGTTGACTACATTTTCTCATATAAACTGCTGAATTTCTTAATGGGACTCAAGAGTGAACCAAGGATCCTTTAAGTTCCAATGGACTCTCACCACCTACACTCTGAAAGGTACATTTTAATCAGTTTGTGTCACTTTACAGTATATGTTGCACTGTGGTCCTGGGGACTCATTATCCTGGGCCACTGTATACTTGTATATATGAATGGTTTGACGATGAAACAGACTTGACTTGATGTTACTTGGTTTCTCACACTAGCTGCAGTCTCATACACCTCAGAACTAAATCCTTTTTAGTTTGATAATAGGTGCCGAGACACTTATTGCTGGCCAAGTCGATTGTAAGCAAGCTTGGAGTGGGTCCCGGCTGATTCATGCTACGCTACGGGTATGTTGGGGACATGTGTTATATAAGCCTGCTCCATGCCATGTGTTTTAAGCTCTCCTCCGAGTCTAATCAATCTTGCTCCGTCTGGAAGTGGACCACAGTGGGATGGAAAACCACGCCTCTCTCTGCCAGCTGACGGCGTTTTTTACTGTTTGTCCTCTCGCCTGGAGGCGGGAAGCAGGAAGAGGAGGATGGGAAGGAGAGATTGAGGAAAAAATCGAAAGGAATGAGATGACCGGTGAGGCGAGAGAAGGAGATGTGGAGGGGGGCGGGGCCAATCCTGCACAGCTGCTTATGGAACAAACCCAGAGCGAGAGGGTCACTGAGTTCTCGTTTGGCTGCGCTCAGCGCCTCGCTGTTGATAAACAGACTCTCTACACTGGAAAAACGCCACCAATCCCACTTAACCCCATCCAAAACCCCCATCCCCACCCCCACCCCACAGCAACATGATCCGAAAGGGAGAAACAAGAACAATAAAACAAATGCTAAGCAAAACAGAGGAGAACAAAAAGAGATTTCAAGCTGCTAATGAAAACCTGTTATGTTCTACACGACGGCACAGGAACCGCACGGCAGCCACTGGGATTTTTCTAACGGATTCTCTGCTCATCGGTCCAAGAGGTTTTTGTGTTTTCTCCGCATCTTTCTGCTCTTGAGCTTAAATCATCATTGACGAACAGCATTTTATGAGTACAGCAAACCGAAACAGAGAACTCGTTCCGGCGAGGATTGCCAGAAAAGAGATTTAACTATGATGGACAGAGCAGAAGCACAAACTTTTTATCTGTGTGCAATATTTGGTCAGCAATTGTTTTTCCAGAGTAATGCACAGGTCAGACAGTCCTCAGAGAGCTGCTGGCCAACCTTGCACTCCCCATTCACGCAGACATCCAGAGAGTCGTCACGGCAAGGTGTTCCGTCCACCACAGCTGGAGCACGCTCTGTGTAAAAGTTGTAACCTTCCGCCAGGCAGTTGAGAGAGCACGACTTCACACCACCTGTAGAAGAGAAAGTAGAAGGATGATGAGGTTAAAAACCTCTACTGTTAGACTCAGACAGTCAGAGAAAAGCTGTCTGCGCATCAGTCTGTGATTATCCATCAAATCAGACTGTCATCAGTATTGTCATGTCTTGTTCAAACATCCTCTTCTTCCTGTTAACTTTGAGTGCACTGTAACTTAAGGGCAGCTCAAATGTCTGGACATTTAGTGAATATTTACATGCTGCCTCCCATTACGTGCACTGGACTTCACAGGACAAACATCCACGGTAATCACATTCAACCATATTCGTTCATTATCATTCCACTTTGCTGAGTTTACCATAAGTTAGTAATGGCAAAGAAACAAACTGGTGCCATTTTCTGTTTTCTCTTAACGCGTCAAGTGATGAACACATGTGATTTGTATTTCTTCAAGGAAAGACAAAACAAGTTAATTCTACAAAACGTTTCCCTCAATTATGCACCGGCACTGCGCAGCTTGCTAATGCCTTTGACGGCTGCGCGCAGCATTTTAATGGGTTTACAGGTTTTTCTATGAAATGTCGTTCGTTTGCTCTTCCACAGCTGCTGAGGACTTTGGTGCCAAGGTAGAGACAGGAAGAGAGAGAGAGAGAGATGGACTAGAGGGTACAGAAAGGGAGAACATTCAGACTAACTCCAGCTGAAGGAAATTATACTACTCTTTGTCTTCCCAAACACACACACACGTCTGCACATCCAATCCGCTCTCTTTTACCTCACAATACATCCCCCCCAAATCAGCCTCACCCCTCACCTCCGAAGAGGCTTCACGCTTTCTGATCAGCCATAGTAGACCCCATAAGCATCTGGAGGCATTTTTTTGAGAAGAGTGGCAAGGTTATCGTAAATTCACGGTTCACGTGGGAAGATCCCGCAGGATGTACGGGAGACAAGGAGAGAATGAGAGACGGTCGGAAGCCAATGTGGCGGGGGCCCCATCTGTGCCGGTCCGGGGCCCACCATCAAAGGATAGATGGCTCAGCCAGCTTTGGCGCTCGTGTCGAGTGATGACAGGCCGTTTCACCAGCAACATGTCACACCTCTCCTTCCCACCACATGTAATGCTGCCTTGCTTAGGGAAGGGGTTCTTAAAAGGAGATTTTTCAGGACACGGTTGACCAGTGACAGTCTACTGCTATGCTCTTCCTTATCATGCCTCAACTCCACCCTTGACCCAGATCCCACATCTATGTCTGGCCTGCCACCAGTCATGTGATTCAGGGTGGAAAAAAAAAAGAATGGTAATCCATCCTAAACCCCTTCCCAGCGCTGGGCAGTGCAGATGACACTCCACTGCGTTCATTTACATGTTGTGACTCAGTAAGCCCCCCATGTTCCCACCACCCACCAAAATTCACTAAAATGGCCTCTCACAAATCTAAGAGGTCTTACTGAACTTCAGAGAGGCCATTGTTTGTTTGTTTGTTAATTTCTCACCAGCAGCTGCGGCGTTCTGCTTAGAACCCCACATGCTTTCGGTTTTACATGCGGTACCATAAAAAAACTCGAATCGTCCGGCAGGAACTATAATGCTTCTTAAGCGGACGGCTGGAAAACTGTGACCCCAGTAGTGAAGGAGAACGTGTGTGTGCCTGAAAACACGAGTGTGCGGAAGTGCAAGATGTTGGTTTGCAAGAACTCTTCCTTATCAGGTTTCATCTCAGTCTGGCACATGGGTTTGCACTTGTTACAGTGAACGAGGAGGGGACCAGAAATATGCAAGCCTTCATGCATGCATGAGTCACCCGATTGTGTGTTTTTGTGTGCATGAGTCTGAATGAGGAGGCGATAAAGAACCGGCTGGCCACCAGATTTATCAAGCAGATTGCACCTCAGAAAAATGAATACGACTGTAAGAAACTCTGCATGATGTTTTTTTATGAACTCCTTGGCTGAGCGGAGCAAGGCAGTCTGGTTAACGTGTCTGAGTGTAAGGTGGGGGGAGATGAAGCGTGAGGAAGAGCGGGGGGGACAGAAATGGAGGGATGAAATAAACAACAACGCTGAAAGAGAAAGACAGACGGACGCGATGAAAGAGGAGAGCATGGCCAGATTTCCAAATGTGGTGCAGACTGCAGCAGGGTTCATATTTTAACAGCTGCTAAGGATTTTCATCATAAAATCAGCTGACTTAATGAAAGAAGCACTTGTTGCCTTAAGTTGGAGAGCACCTCTCTGTAAGCCATTATGTTACTGGACTCGCAGATGAAAGGCAGTTATGTCGTCGAAAGTATTTATCTTTTGCGTCCAGCTCGCTGCTCATCAGGCAGAGGAATTCTAGCGAGGGATTCTGGGAGAGGGCGTTCCAGGGCGAGCATATGGGAGCCAGACTGGAGGGTGTCGGCAGCTCTCCTTTACTGGCCCTCATCTGGGCGCCATGCCCCAACCCAGCAAGAGGCTCCACTCTCCAGTGGCAGATGTTGCTTCTGCAGCCACATGGCGACACTGCAGTTCTGGAAGTAAGGGGGTGTGGCCACCTTCTAGTCACCTGCAGTCTCCCACTGGACCGAGCCCCTCTAAGAGTCTTATCAAGTCGAGTGGGCTTTAATATCAAACCAGCCACATACAAGTGTACAGTGCCACGAGATAATATCTCCCCTGGACCACGGTGCAACAGAGAGAAAATGAATAAAAAAAGAGGCTTGACGATAGTTTAAAAGCCAAACACAGGACACTACAATCTGAGGGTGACTTAAAACTGTATTTACACAGTGCCTGAATGTGAACACCAATGACTTACAAATAAAAGAGCAGGGACCTCAGTATAGCAGCTACATACTAATTATCCCATAAATCTCCCTCTGACGTTTTATAAAGTAAGGATGTCGGCGGAAAGTGTCCCACGGGTTCCTGGCACTAACCTCCCCTGTAGGGTTTCCAGGTGTAGAATTTTCCTCGGAATGGGACGTTATCAAAGTCAGAACACTGAATTTGCCGGAAGTCCTGAGAGCCGGCAGGACACTCCTGAGGAAAAATATAGGAATAGATAGAGAGAGAAAAGAGAGAGAGAGACAGACAGAGACAGAGAGAGATAGTGAGACAGAGAGTCACAGAGAAAGAGAGAGACAGAGAGGGGGAGAGAGAGAGTGAGACGGAGAGAGTGAGAGACAGAGAGAGTCACAGAGAAAGAGAGAGAGAGACGGGGGAGAGACAGGGACAGTAACAGAGAAAGAGAGAGAGAGACGGGGGGAGAGACAAGGACAGTAACAGAGAAAGAGAGAGAGAGACAGAGATGGTCAGTGGTCAGTGCTGGTCCACTATCACATCTACTGCTGACTGCTTAACCAAGCACACAAGGTGCAAAGGTAAACCGTACTGCTGCAGCCAAGGAACCTGTCAAGTATGATATTATCTTAAGCACTGGTGTTACAAGTCATGTGACCTTTCCATTTCATACAACTTCAGCAAAGTACTTCAGCAAAAGGATGCATTGGGGATAGCGGTTTAGAGGCTTTTAAAGGCCTGCTCTGGGCTGAAGCTGCATGTTCTGACACTGTGACTGGCTTCAGCAAAGGCGGCAATGGAAAACAACTCTGAGGAAATCTGATGAATCTGCTAATGGGGATCCCGCAGGTTGCAGAAAGGTCACCGTCGGACTGTTATTTGGAACGAACTCGTCAAAGATCAGAGACATGTGGCCTCTTCAACAGGGTTGCCATACTTACTACGCCCATGTCCTGGACATGGCCATTGTTGATGATCTTATATGGTCTGGAGTGTTTGTTCAGGATGGGCCAATGAACCCACTCACATAACTAGTGCAAGTCATAGGAAAAATCGCCTTCATTCCCTGCTGTTACAATGTTGCACTTTGTTCTGACCCAGCTAGTCATGAACTGCAAGGCGGTGGGGGGGGTTATATACTGTAATGTTATATGCACAGCTGAATAAAAATACATTAGCTATTTTAAAGATTTTATTCACACATGAGTAGTTATTTTTGCTATAAAACTGCACATAAACTTCTTTTGCCCTGCGATGGTGTACCCCAGTCTTGTGCCATATGCATGTATGTATGTATGTTTCCATGTGTGCTTAAACTGAAAACAGGAAGCCGTGAGTAACAGTAGAATCTGGCCTGACTTGCTTACACGCTTGTGTCTTTTTTCTGTTAAATGTACCAAGGCTACACACCTTGGGCCAAACCCACATCACAATATAGATCTACAGTGCACCGGTCATGGTGTGAAATGCGCCAGCGGAAATCAAAGCAGCCAAATCACACACGTACACATAAGGAGTCACGGTCGCACCACTCACGTCGATATTGCAGGACCTGAATCGCTTCCTTTCTCCTAGACAATACTTCCCACCAACTGTTGGCCTGAAACCATAAAACAAAACACAGGCAAATCACATCTGAGTACGATTTACATTCATTTCTAATCACACAGCCATCCATTCTAAACTGTGGCTTTCAATTGAAACGTATTTTTCAGTCTCTTCTATGACTGATATGTCTGAATCAATCTAGAGACTTCTAGACAGATGCGGCAAACAAAGCAGTCTGCTCCGATGTTTTGTAGCCTGATTGTGAAATATACATCCCATTGTGTTATTATTAGGAATTCTGCTGGCAGTTGTGGCAGAAACATTAAGAGCCAGGAGCCAGGAGCCCAGCGCTTCCCAGTCGGAACATTGTACACATTTCCAGCAGAGCGGATCAGCACGTGTGTGAATGGAGGGGGGCTTCTGAGGACAATGCTTTGCTCTGACCTTAAAGGGCCCTCGCTGCAAAGCCGCCCCAGAATTAGCGGAAGTGAAGTTTTACCATGTCTCACAGATCCGAAAGTCACTCTTTAGCAAAAACAAAAACAAAACCATTGGTCCTGAAGAATTTCATTTTTGTGTCAAAAAAATAATCCCAAACGTTCATCGCACATACACTACATCTAAGGCAGTGAGACAGAGAAACAACAAGAAAAAATCACAAATTCAGGACAAAAATTCACTTGGCCATTAGTTCCACATACACAAGCCAAACCTTTTACTTTTACTTAGATTTTAGCTAGAGGCTAGCTACTGCAGGAATGGCTAAGTCCGTCTTTTTTTTCCACCTTCCACTTTCCATTACCCACCTTGGGCTGTCACAGTGTCGGATGGAGGAAGAGACACCACCCCCGCAGCTGCGGCTACACCCCTCCCATGGCGACCAGAGCCCCCAGCCTCCATCCACACCCTCAGGCCGTGTCCCAAATGCCACGCATACCCTCTTGTAGCACCACTGGGAATGAAGGACAGACACGGAGCTGAGAGGCGGGAGGACAACACGTGTCTTGAATGTGACACGGGATGATCAGCTGCTCGGCACAACCACGTAATATGTAAGAGATTCTTGATGAATAATAATGATACAAAGATTGTCAAGTCTGCGTATAACACTCAAGTTCCCCATATGTTACAGCATCTATCCGCTGATCACAGTCCATAGAAAAGTGTTTGTATATAAAGTGTATGAATCGTGTATCTGGTGTGTAGATGGCCACTGCAACGTGCTCATCACAAGGCTTCCTCCAAAAACCAATGCAGCAATCTGGCGGTGTCTGCTTTGTAATCAGTTACTGTGGGGCAGATCCAAAACACACCAGGAGCTCACAGTAAAACTAGAGGGGTGATTTAAATGGTAGACGTTCGTTTAACTCTCAGAGTGCTGATTTTTGACCCACACACATTCAGTGTCTGACACTAGCATTTGCAGTTATACACAATTACTTTTAATTTTTCATGTAAACTTTCTTCACTTTTAATAGCCATAATTGCTAGCAAATGTTTACTTGTTGGTTCCAACACAGATACCACAAGCTCCCTACCTGCAAATTCTTGGCCATTTAGAAGGTGCTTCCACTTTTAAGCCTGCACTCCCCCCCCACACCACTGACCCCTATTTTCTGGGAAGAGTGGTCCAGCCCAGTGCTTACTCCCTTCTCGATGGTATTGGTCTGACAGATGGTTCCTTCGGCAGCAGGGATGCTACTGGTGATGCAGCGGTTGCTCTTGCTCATGCACCACAGTTCACTGCAGACTTCCTGTGAAACACAGCAGACACATTTCAGTGCTGACCCTGCGTGGCCAATAGCTGCTCCAGGTCCAGCTGCACAAGCTCCTCCCAGTGACCCAAGCAGAGGTCATAATGGTACACAATGATGATTCGATGAAAATGAGCCCTGTTCTGCCTTCCACATTTGGCTGCTTCTTAGTAATGGGACAATTGTGGCTTTAAAACTAGTGGTGGGTGGGACTATCCTGAACAAACCAATCAATGCTGGTGCTAAACAAGGCTGTAAAACCCCTGGTGGGTGGGAGGATCCTAAACGAACCAATCAATGCTGGCGCCAAATGAGGCTTTAAAACCCATGGTGAATGGGAGTTTCCCAAACTACCAATCAGTATTGGCTTTCATCATCATTGACTGGTACTTTGAGATACTCCAACCCACCATGGGTTTTGAAGCCTCAATTGTCCAACCACTACTGCTAAGAGCTCTCGTAGTTAATTACAATGCTTGGGGTTAAATGCTACACAACAAAATGCTTAAAATGTACCATGTGGGTTTCGATATTTGGAATATGGGGGCAGAGCTTATGTGCGATTTAATCAGCCTTGGGGGGGCAGTATGGACCTTTAAATCACTATGGGATTCAGTGCTTCATTGTTATGCCTTTAATAAAGGTACACAAACCTAAGTCGTGTACCCAGCTGCATTGATGGGTAAAATTATACAGTGATGGGACAAATGAGGATTCAAAACCTTTGGTGGGTTGGAGTATCCTGATCAATTGCTAGCATTGATTGGTAGTTTGGCATACTCCCACCCAACATGGGTTTTAAAGCCTCAATTGTCCCATCACAAAAATTTATTTGCATAGGAATGTAATTTTCACAAAGTACTGCAACAGCTGAACATTAAATAAATAATGCAATTTGCTAAATGTAGGAGAACGACTCTCAGACCAGTGTCTGGGGTCCAAGAAATATAAAGGTAAAGATCATGTTACCACAGTTCCACTCTGAAAGACAACAGAACTGATATGAAGGCAGCTAAGGCTGGGCCTGACTATGTGTTGAGGCCAATTTCTGTCAGAGAGAGAGAGAGAGACAGAGAGGAAGTGAGAGCAAGAGAGAGAGACAGAGAGAGAGAGAAATAGAGAGAGAGACAGACAGGGAAAGAGAGCAAGAGAGAGAGAGACAGAGAGGGAGAGAGAGACAAAGAGAGAGACAGAAAGGGTGAGAGAACTAGAGAGACTGGGAGGGATGAAGGCAGGAGCCGTGGCAGGGAGAAGCAGCACGGCCGCACATGGGCCCAGGGAAAAGCGAGTACCCCGTATTTACACTGGCGAGACTTCACCCCATAGTGGAAACGACACTGCTCGTCCGCGTCATAGGCCTGGCCCGGAGCCGTGGTGGGGTACACAAACTCCTGCTTGGGAGGCATGTTGTTGAGGCAGGAACCCATGCCTGAACTGCAAAGGGGGTCAGAAAGGGAAGAGCTCTGGGTCAACAGCTCTGAAACATGGGATGGGGGCCGCGACACATTCATGTGAGATGGAAAGGGAAGCAGCCTTTAGAACAGGTGATTTTCTGACCAACAGAACAGGAGTACAAATACAAAACAACAGCAAAGGGGAAAAAACATACGCAACACAGACATAGCAACAGGTAAAGAAAAAAGACAGCACAGACACAACAACAGATGAGCAAAGATGAACAGCACAGACAACAATAGGGGAGAAATTAAACAGTACAGACAACAATAGGGAAAAAAACAAACAGCACAGGCATAACAAGGGGGGGCAACAGCACAGACACAATGGGAAAGAAAAAACAAACAGCAGAGATGCATTGCAACAGGGGAAGAAAAAACAGCATAGACACACCTATAAAATGGAAAACACACAGTAGAAAGAACATAAATGAAACAATTCAGACACGATAGAAAATCATAAAAAGCAGACACAACAACAGGGTGAGGAAAAACAAACAGCACAGACACAACAGAACAAAAAATGCAAACGGCACACAGAGCATAAACAAAACCTCAGTCACAATGGAAAATCATACAAAACAGACACAACAACAGGGTGAGGAAAAACAAACAGCACAGACACAACAGAACAAAAAATGCAAACGGCACACAGAGCATAAACAAAACCTCAGTCACAATGGAAAATCATACAAAACAGACACAACAACAGCACATACCAACAACATACACAAAGGACTGGGAGACACATGAAACAAAACACTATCCGTTCACACTTTGCTTTGTTTCCCAACTGCTTGGAAGTCATGGTCAGATGACTTGTCAAAAAAGTCACGAAAATATGAATAAATTAACCCCCCACCCCCCCAGTGGCCAGCTCACTCCAGGAAGTTAGTGATGTAGTCCCTGCTGCAGGCAGACCAGACAAACGGGTTGGTCTTCATGGTGATGTGAGCGGCCATCAGCTTGGCCGTCTCCTGGCTGCGGGCACCACACGCGTTGCCTACGCCATCATGGTTCATGCCAAACCTGCCGTGCAGAGACGGGCATCACAGTCACCAAATGGGTGGAAGGTGTTCACCTCAGAATAAAATCAACTGAACTCACAAAATGAATAACGTACCTTTAAATATGGAAATATATGTTGTATAATGTACAACAGGAAATCATTTAACAAACATCAGGCAACCTGTTGGTTTTAACCAATTTGCTCAGCTATCTGCATTTCCCTACCTCCAGCTGCCATATTGCTGTTTTCTACCTTCTCACCTGACTCCAGTTCTCTGAGATGTTTTCAGGTTCTCCATCTCCACATTTTTCTCTTTTTTCTCTATCCCTGCTAAGCCTCTGACGTGTATCAACACTGATACATCTGCACACTGCTAACTCAGATCCACTGGCATATAAACACAAGGTCTCTTTTAATAAGGAAACCAGAGGAAACTGTCAGTTCAAGTTCAATGAATTACAGCAGGAATGTGTGCAGGACAAGATGTTTGGTGACATGGGAATTCAGGAGTGTAAAAGGGTGTCCAAGGACAGGAAGTTAGAAGGTATTTTAAAATGATATTTTACTTTATTTATTTATTATGTCCGTCACACCTGAGCTGATTTTTAACTACACGTTCGCCGGCTTTGTATTTTGCTTAAAACGTAAGCGTCCGTAAGTGAACGAAAGGAAATATAATGACTTGTAACACGGAGTACAGTTATGCACCAGCGGAGTGCAGGTTTGGTGGCCCTGGTCTTGTCCCGAGGCTGTCCGGCGACCCACTCACGTGTGGCCGATCTCGTGGGCAATGGTGAAGGCAGTAGCCAAACCGATGTCCTCGTTGATGCTACAGCTCCTCTCCGGTTCACACATGCCTCCCACGGGAGCCAGCCCTGGAGGCGAGATTCACAGTCAGGGGGAGCGGGAAGAAAGGGTAGACGTGCTCACGCGTGTGCACACACGCAACACCACTCCTCAAGATTATGACGCAGAAAACACAGCGACACAAACATCCTTAGCATAAGCAGTGTGTATAACATAGAAACGTTTTTACTGTTCATCTGTCATTCTTTAAATTTTAATTGCAAATGTTTTTGCTTAGTATATATTACTATATTTTACTGTCAGGCCCCTCTTTTACAGATAAGCCACCCATACCACCTCTCAACATGCACAGACTGGGTGCACTTCCTGTTGAAACTCCACACCCCCTCAAGGGGGTGCATCTGCCAGTTTGGGAACCTCAGTTTTACTACAATGTGTCATTCCCACAATTGCCAGCAAACTAAAACCACTACAGTGGTCAGAGAGGAAACAATCATTATTTTCCACTTTCTCTAAGCTCTCGTTCCATCAGAATCACGAAAGGCCTATACCGTCTTTCTAATAGAGGGTCACACAACTGGCAGGTGAAAAGTAAGTGTAGTGGATTGCAGAAATGTGGGCAGTGCTGGCCACAGTGCCCAGTTAAACCAGGCCTGCTTCCTGCCCACACTTCCCAGATAAACCAGGCCTGCTTCCCTGTCACAATTCCCTGTTAAACCAGGCCTGCTTCCTGCCCACACTTCCCAGATAAACCAGGCCTGCTTCCCTGTCACAATTCCCTGTTAAACCAGGCCTGCTTCCTGCCCACACTTCCCAGATAAACCAGGCCTGCTTCCCTGTCACAGTTCCCAGTTAAACCAGGCTTGCATCCTGCCCACACTTCCCAGATAACCCAGGCCTGCTTCCCTGTCACAGTTCCCAGTTAAACAAGGCCTACTTCCTGCCCACACTTCCCAGATAACCCAGGCCTGCTTCCCTGTCACAGTTCCCAGTTAAACCAGGCCTGCATCCTGCCCACACTTCCCAGATAACCCAGGCCTGCTTCCCTGTCACAGTTCCCAGGTAAACCAGGCCTACTTCCTGGTCATAGTTTCCAGATAAACCAGGCCTGCCGCCCTGCCACTGACCTGAGTTATATATAGTTTCATCTTGCGGCCCAGTGCCTTCGAACAAGAAGCCTGTGCATGGCACCGTGTTCCCGAAACAGGCGGCATTTAACCACGGCTCCTACCTAATGTTCCACATGGTTTGTTCTTATAGATGCAGATGTCGTACCTGGGAAAGGAAAACAAAATCACTCCATTTCTAAAAATGCACACACTCAATTTGCAGGCACGCACGTTGACACTTCTGCCTTTGACAGGACTTACCATTTACCTTATTTTTCAATGGACTTAATCATTCCTAACTCAAGTCCAACACAATTCAGAAACTGGTAATGAAAAAAACTTTAGGAACTTGGTTTTATATAGCTGGATAAGTTAAACATGTTTTTTTTTCATTTCTTTTTTACAGATGAAACACACATGTACTGTACATTCGGAGAGATGCTGAACCCAGCCAGCTGATTACAAAGAGTTAAAGTCTGAACAATTGCAGGAAAAGAAGGGAGATCAGCAAAATTGTTTGAGGTCTTTTTCCAGCCGGCCTTCCGTTCTCTTCGCAGTACGTCTCCCTACCCGCACCTTCAAAACCGCACAATGCCTGCCTGCGGTATTTGTTTTCATTTCTTTTAGACGTCTTCATCCTGGCTCCCGTGGCGGTCTACACTCCACTAACGACCGATCCCTTTCCGCCTGCGGGGTGGCGGCCATGGAAACAGGGCATCGGGTCTCTCTCTGCACTGGCTGATGCCCCCCACGGGCAGACAGCTGAGAAACCCTGGCAGAACCACGGATCTCCCCCCTCCAAGAATAAGGAATGGCTGAGCAGCTCTGGGGATTACTACAGTCTTTTCAGGCCATTTTCAGACGTGCTCGATAAAAACAGAACTGTTACTAAACATGAAAACGTTGGTCCCCTAGCACCCTCAGACCCCACCTCTTTGCTGTGTTTTTCCTCGCTATGCTGCGGCACGATAAATCCGTGTCCGACTCCCGGGACAGACTCCCGGCGGCTGCTGGACGCCAGACAGCTGTGCACGTCCAGCATTCGTCTCGCTGTCCAGATGCTCGCCTGAGCTCAGCAGGCCGGGCTTTGGAGCGCCGGGCGAGGCCAGCCAGAGAGGTGCAGTTTGGTGTAACCAGCGGAAACCAGAGCAGGGAGGAGACGAGTCAACAAACTGTAAGAGGCCATGGAAGGTCATGTGACCATGCGTGAGGCCCGTGCTACTGATTATGGAAATAAACACCTACACGCAGATAAATATCTGAATGTGTCAGCAATGTGCGATGAAGGTCACTGAGCTGATACAGGAAGCAGTCTGGCAGCAACACACATGCACACTAACTGTACTATGAGAGGGGAACCACAGACGGTCACAGTGAACGACACACGGACAGCCAGGTATACTGACGCACACACAGTCAAAGACAAACACAGGCACTCGTGTGCACACATGCACACACAGTTACAGACCACACGTGCATGTACAGTCCCAGATACACACTCAAACACACAGTTACAGATAAGTGTTCAAAAGCGCGCACACACAAACATACAAAGCCAACCTCGTGATCAGCACAGCGGTGTCATGGTGTGCAATGCCGTTGTCAGGGATGGCGTTCCCGTTGCCTTTGCGGTTGGTTATGGACTTCTGCCACTTGCAAAAACTGTCCAAGGACTTTCCCGCATGATGATTAATCTCCAAATTGGGCTAACGTGAGAAGACAAGAAGTAAGAACTGCATTGTCATCATATCAATGAAACCTTCCTTCAAGAAACACCACAGAAACATTTCCATAACACTGTCCGAACATATAGGAGATCCATCCTGCCACAATAATTGCTCTATTTCTACCCAGTGAAGGAAAAAACTGAACACATGACATCCCACAGCCTTCACAGGGTTCAATTAAAAAACAACCAAAAAAGTTCCAAAACAACCTCCATATGTGGCATACTCTATTTCAGGACATTGCCCCGTTTCTGCTTTTCACCGCTCATATGTGGCAGAGTGAGGCGGTATTTTTTGGCTTGGTCCTTGGCTTAGCACCTACTGCCATCCTCAGCATTGGCAGAGAGATCAGAATATTCCTCTGGCCAGCTGGGTTATACTCATAACGCAGGAATGCACACAGTGACATAAGCTGTTATTATCTCATCCCACAATCCCCGTCTCTTGGCCAGGGCCAGTGGCCTGCCTCAGGGGACAAAGAGACTTATACTTCCCCCCATCTGGGCTTTCTGACTGGGAGACGAAACATTTTACCGTGGTGCTTTCACACATCAAAACGCCTGCGAGCCACTTCTATGCTGGCGCTAGGATACCAGCAGACAAACTGAGGCTGATTTCAAGTAGCAGGTTGAAGTGACCACTACTCTACAATCCTGGTGTTCCGGCTCCCTGGAGCATAATGTTCTCTAAACGCCGAAACTCACAAATGTGCCTCACGGCTGTGGCCTGAATAGTAACCAGTAACAACAAGTGCAGTCATGACTGGCCTGGTGGCAGTGACCCAGAATCCACCAGCACACACAGCCAGGCGCCTGAGGGGGGGTCTCTGCAGGCCAATGGGGGCAAGGAGAAACTCTCAAGCCTAACGATGTAATTAACAAGGGGCTTATTGAGGCAGACCCAGAGTGGGGTCCAAGCAGGATGTGGAGCGGACATCCATGGCAATGGCTGGAGCCACGGACAGAGTCGTGTGCACTGTACCTGGTCCTCGGTGAGCAGGATAAGGCGGGTCACCACAATATTCACTGCATTCCCCAGGCTAGAATCCTGGAACAGTTTGGCAACCTGACCTCCAAGGAAGCAAGAAAAGATCAGTCTTAAAAAAAGAGAGGCCCAACCAATCAAAGTGGCTTCACAACAATGGTCATTATCCATAAAGCTGTAATTTAAGGCATCCTGAAGGGTGCTGTCTGCCTGTTCTCAGGGTAAAAGACAGCTGGGCCTTTTACAGAAACAAAGCCCTCTCATTAAACGCATTCCAGAAGAGCGGTGCCACAGGTCCTTTTAACCCAAGAACAGTACACGCCGTGATTTTCTCTGGTATCGCCAAAGCTGGGGCGTTAGGGTGCTGCATACTGGACAAGTGGAGGAACTTCCACCAGGTTTGGTATACTTCCAGGCATGTTCGCTGCGCCGCGATGAGAAACTTACAATATTCATCACGGCGAGGATATACTGCTCGATGTCACGCCGGCCATGGTAGCCCACCATCATCTTGTCGGCTACCACCAGCGTCTCCACGTAGCGCTCGCGGCTCACCGAACGCTTCAGTGGCAGCTGCCCGCGACCCATCTGGTTGGGTGAAGGCTTGAGTGGCCGCTGCCACCAACCCGGCCCCTTGCCTGGCTTCTCATCTGAAAGGTAGTTGGGTCAGGTTAGCCGAGTTACTCTATACACGCATAGTCCTGGCCTGACCAAGTTAGCCGAGTTACTCCATACACGCACAGTCCTGGCCTATAGCCAGATGGCCTGTTTGAGAGCAATGCTCTGAAAACCCTACAAAAAGCCTGTGTCTGAGTTTGAAAAACATGAACAAACTGGCCAGTAATGGACTGCAGAAACTGGACAGTGTTCAACAGCTAATTTGAACTTAACAACTGTGGCAGTAATTATGGAAATAAGTTTTAAAGCCCTGTATAATAAGTGAACACCATGTTAATTTAATTAACATTTTAATGGGATGAAATTTTTGAAAGCAAGCAACATACTTGAAACAGATTTAGGAAAATCAATGAATGCTTTCAAAAAATAACATGTTGTTTTATAAAACATATAGTGCATACTTTTCATATGTGGTCACTGAAATCCAGTGGCTCTATAGCATAAATGACCAGATGATGGATGGATGGATGACAGACACATAGTGAAATTACACATGAATTATACTGTTGTGCCAATATGCTAGAATAAGGTTGAAAGAATTCTTCTAAACATGTTACCTATGACTCCACATGACTGGTCCATGTACTGGTGTCGCAGTGAGGACCTTTTGTACACCACATGAGGGCGAGCCTCCCTCTCCTCCACACTGGTTAGATTGTCCTCCCGCGTCAGCGGTTCAATGAAGAATTCTTCGTCCCCAGACACTATTACCCCCTGCTGGTGAAGTCAGGACACAACACAAACTTCAAAAATACTGCGGCGATCATTAGAATGATACAGTACAACTATACAACTTGAGTTACAGTATCGATACTGGCAGTTACTGTGTCTTTGTACTTGTCAGTTATTCGTATTGGCATTGATAGTTACTGTATCTTTTTACCTGCCAGTTATTCGTATCAGTATTGATAGTTACTATGTCTATTAACTTGCCAGTTATTCGTATCAGTAATTACTGTTACTCTGTTTTATTTGCCAGTTATTCGTATCAGTATTGATACTTACTGTGCCTGTTTACTTGCCAGTTATTCGTATCAGTAATTACTGTTACTCTGTTTTACTTGCCAGTTATTCGTATCAGTAATTACTGTTACTCTGTTTTATTTGCCAGTTATTCGTATCAGTACTTGCTGTTACTGTGTCTGTTAACTTGCAAGTAATTTGTCTTCTTACTTTTCATTCCATTAATTAATCAATACCTAGCTTATCACTGGTCTCATAGTCTACTCCACCACAAAACTAGACCTTCCATTCCCGCTCTCTTGAACACCCTCTCCCATAGTGAAGGGTTCAAATTGGATCCTAATGGTATCTCAACCTCATTCCATGAGTACTTGATCAGTGCAATGCAACACCTCAACCCTCACTCTGAAAAGGCCAATGGTTTCAAAGCCTGTGTTGTTTTCCTCCTCTGTTGTTCTATACCATGATTTAAAGCACACTTAATCCAATCGAATTTTTAGTGACACTCTTGTGAACACAATAAATTCCATGTTGAATTAAACCATGCCGTCCTGGCTACGCATAATTATCTGCCTTCTTTTATTTATGCTTTTCCGCACACGTTGAGGCCAAGTACAGGTCATTATGCATTCAATTTCCTCACAGCTCTCACTTTTAAAATCATTATCGACAGCGATTTTGTGCACAGCTGTGTGTACTCCAGGAATTCCATGTGACAAGGAGCAGATGTTTGGTCACAGATGCACAAATGAAGAGTTCAGAGGTAGGAGTGGAAGAACCAGTAATCCAAGCGTGGTATGCAGTACGTTGCAAGAAAAGGCACATCATTATTTCTGAGAAGCACTGGTAATTATTTTTCCGTTGGGTAATAACACTTGGATCGGATTACAAGGAACAAGGTAATCCATTAGCACAGTGGTAGGCTCTGGGTAGTGAACACATTCTAGAGTTAGGGTACTCGTGTGGCCACCTACCAGGCCTTTGCAATTACTGAGGGCCACTTTGGAGGTCTGGTGCTGGTGCTGAAGGTGTCCCACATAGTGGCAGTGAAGGGAGTAGCGGTGGCTCCAGGACAGGTGACCCCTCCGCCAGTACTCCACGCGAAAGCGCTCGGACAGCAGCCCCTCGTGAAGTGTCAGGTTCAGCAGAAAGCTGGTGTGTGGCGTGGACAGCTGGTAGTAGAGCGATCTGGTGCTCGCCGGGCCCTCCAAACTGCGCCGATGCCGGTGGTACAGGACCTCTCCACCCGCCGCTTCTGAAGCCAGGGCTTCGCCCCGCGGTCCTACGCGGACCGGGATAGCAATCTCGTAGTGATTCAGGCTGGAGAGGAATGCAGCTGCACAGAAGGACAGAGCCAGGTCAAGGCCGGTGTCATATCTCAGTGACGAAGGTTTCAAGGAGGCAACACAACATTACGAGTTAGAACCGTTTTTTATTATGTTCTTAGCATGTATTTGGTGGCACAGTGGTTCGTCGGTGGGGTGGTACAGTGGCCTCACATCTCCAAGGTCATGAGTTTGACCTCGCTTGGTTTGCGTGGAATTTGCACGTCCTCCCTGTGTTGACATCGGTTTCCTGCAGGCACTCTGTTTTCCCCTCACAGTCCAAACATATGGTTTACATAAATTGGTCTCCAATTTTATCTCCAAAAGGCCTGCGGTATGTGATCATGTGAACGAGTGTATCTCCTCCAGCGTGCTCACATCCCACTCACGCTGTCCCCTATACCTTGTGTTTCCTGGGATTGGCTCCAGGCCCACCACAACCCACTCCCACATAAGCGGCAAAGGAAAACAGATAGATGGATTTTACATGCTTATCATTATGGATATCCTGGTGTTTCTGAGGCTGCTGCTCCTACAGTAGCTACAAAAGCAGCAGCTTTATTGTGAAACCAAAGAATGTTCAGAGTCCTCCAGCAAAGGCTCTTGAGGGCTTTTGGGTTCACGTAAGAGCTCTGAAGGCCAAGATCTGTCTCACAGGAAACACCAAAATCATATACTTCCTATCAATGGCATCAAACTCCAGGATTTAACACCCCAACACCACAAATTAAAGCTCTGTGCTTACAGGAAGATGGTGAGCACACACACATAGCATTTCATTAAGCCTCCCGTCTTCTTTCTGCCACGCCTATTCTCGGCATTGAACCAGCATTCGGATGGAACGCCGAAAAGCAGGCCCGTCATTTACACTCCTGCTCCAGCTCAAATAAACAGAACAGCATGCTGCTCCTTCCTCCCTCACCACTTGGGTGCATGGTACGGCTGTCAGAAAATGCACCATTCAGTCATCAGTCGCACATTATGGACCCTCGCTTAACAGCTGGGTAAAACTTATTGGGCGCACACAGAAAAAGCTATCGTTGGATGATGCATCTAATGAAAGAAAGACACCTTTATGACTTAATAACAGAGTGTTAGAATGGGTAATAAATACTGTTTTAGATACAGGATCTAAAGATAGAAGGGCAAAAGATATACCTTAGCAGTTAAGGTCAAAGGCAGAGATTGGGTCCTGGTAAGAGAACAGGACCAGCACTTAACCAGGTGTTTGTATTAGTACCAATTTTAAGCTATGAGTAAAGAATTTATAAAAACTCTTCGAGATCTAAAGGTAGCTGAGCAGATCCCAGTTCCATCACATTCTTCAATCCTATCTCGCTTCATCCCACGATGGCCTCCCCAAACTGAGTCACACTGGCCATTTGCTCAGTCCAAAGCGCTTCAAGCACAATGGGCTTCACAGGACTCCAAATCCCTCCACCCGAGGCACAGAAAGAGCCCTGGGTGGGGAAGGCTAAGGTTCACAGTGTGGACGTTAATGCATGCTCGCCCAGGAACAATGCGGGCCTCTCTGGTGGAATTCACTGTTCGCACCCCACTGCAGACGTGAAGCACCGCTGCCCAGAACCGTTTGGTCTGTTCACTTGCTAATACGGAAGAGAGCAACACCTAAACGGTGCCCGTAAAACAGAGCCTCAGAGAAGTCTGTGGAGCCCAGAATCACAGTAAAATGCCTGGGCTTAATTTAGGTTTCGAAGAACCACACCATAATTAAGCCTTCATAAGGGAAAGTAAATGGGAACAGTGGCCATTTTCACTCTACCATTCCCAGGGAAAAGGAGCCATGGAGAGAGCTACATCTGTCTCCTCCCAGATGTGCAACAGCTGTCTCTGGCCTGTAGTAGGGAGAGCCAAAGCTCATGTTTCTTGAGCCGTGGACGTCCTGGACTCCGACACATCGCGTGGCCCATCCCCACCCCCAGTCACTTAAAGAGCCGGCGATGCCAGAAATCACTCAGCTGGTAGGCAAATATATGGCTCAGCAATTTGCTTAACGTTTAGCATGAATATGGTCTTCACATGAGGTCTCCAGGGGATTTACCACTTTATCATGATCAGGTTCATACTAATAAAGCACAGTCTGTATATAGGCATACAATCCTAACACTCCAAAGGAATACAAGCTCCAGGCTTGTGTGGGCATATGTTTATTATATACCTCTGGTACATACAATCAGCATATTGTCCCTGGTTAGTTCCCAGAAATGTGTACCTCAGGATTCACAGCAATGCTAAAGGTGAAACTAGTTCTCAGCATAGTGGGGAGGCATAACCACTCACACACACACAAACGTGCACGCACACTGAATAAACACGTTCCCAGTATCTCATTTTCAGTCATTATACATAAGTCAATAAGAACAGGCACTGGATAAAAAAAAGGCAAGAATCTTGTAAAATACCTGTACATTAAGAGGACCATATGAATGCACTCAGCTCATTTCTCGTGCATCTAAGGTCCAATCGGCTTGACCCTCACTGCATGATGTAGAGAAAGTCACAAACAGGCTAGAAGAGCCTTTAAAGGAAGCAGTGTCAGACGCCATTGGAAACAGATGACTCCGAGACCACGGAGGTGAAACATCAGAGGTATACAATTGCTGCCTTGTTCTGTCGTTTAATTGGTGGGAGAGAGAGCATTTCTGGGGAACAGGCTGATTCAGTTAACCATCGTTAACTAGCAGACATGTGGCCCAGGTGGACCCATGTTGGAGTTCAAGGTCAAGAGGGTTTGAACACGTGTGATTGGAGGAGGAGGTCAAAGGGCACTTCAACTCCCATGGTCCTCTTAGCTCTCCCCAGTCCCTTGGTTAATATGCTATGCACCCATCATTAGCCACATTTTACACAGAGTTTGACTTTTTTGCAGTAAGAGGACTCCTACAACACTGATTTGGATTTTGGAATTCATCACTGACACAAGCTGGGCACCTTAACATGGGCACAAAGGATCAAAGTAATTGATTTATATAACTAGCTTTTACTTTGTCTAAATGTCTGACATAGTAAAGCTATAAAGTTACTGGCTTATGGTTATCAGGACTGTTTCGCATTTTGATGCAGTTTTCAGATGGCAACCCAAAACATTCAATAGCTTCCTTTGGCTCTCACTGTGGCCACAATATCTTTCAGTCAAAGAACGTGGTTTCCCCATCTTTTTGAAGGATTTACTCTTCAATTTAATAGCTAGACAGCAGGTTCTCAGACAATCTGAGGAGTAATGATGGGACAAATGAGAATTCAAAGCCTGTTGTGAGTGGGAGTATCCCAAACTACCGACCAGCGTCAACACTGATTTGTAGTTCAGATACTCCCACCCACCACGGGTTTTGAAGTCTCATTTAGCACCAGCATTGATTGGTTACTTCAGAACACTTCCACCCACCACAGGTTTTGAAGCCTCGTTTGTCCCATCATCACTAAGGTGTGTGTCCTGCATTCCTGTGCATCACGTTTCACCGGGAAATGAGTAAATAAATAATCATTCCAAACCCTGAAAATGAACGCATTTACAGAGTCAAAAATAAATCCACATGTGAAAGCCATGACCTTTAAAACAAGCAGCTGGAACATTCTCTAGAGTAATTTCTGTAGCTAAGGGTATATCGCATGATGAGCTTGGCGTGTGCATGTTCCTGGAATATGATTCAGGCTGCACAGCACACATACCATGACCGCACACCCTACTGTAATATCATTTCAAGATATTACTAGCCCTGTTTGGTTAGGTAGTAAGAATATAAAAACAAAGTTCATTTTTGGATTTCAAAGACAATATGTGTGAGTTTAATTACGGCTCAAGTATGTTTAGGATATTCTTGTGTGGGTAGCATCAATTCAGAAAAGGGCTTTTTTTTCTTGTCCTCGGCTGTGGTTCGATTCCTAAAGAACAGTGATCTTGATTTATTCAACAATATCCCTGATTTAGCACATAATTAGACCACATGATTCGATGCTATTTGCCACATGAGATGGAACGATAACACAAACACAATCCCCCATTTTCCTCACGAAATAATGAACAACCCTCACCTTGAGAGCGAGAGAATCCTTCAGCAGGCAGACTTTCTGTCGCGTCTGGTGCGGCCATGGTGAAGACGACGACACAGGCCAATATCCTCCTTACTGCTTCCATGGTTACTACTGGTAGCATCAGTGGGGTCCCCAGACCTCCGTGCCAACATGTCTTCTGCCCTCTAACGCTGCCTGTTCACCAAGATGACGCAGTGAACTCCCAAGCCATGCCAGCACTACGGTTACCCTTGCTTCACCACGGGTTGGGAGGCTTGGAGGAAACGGATTAGGCGTTCCACTGTCTTCTTCAACCAATGGTCGCAGGAATAGGCGAGTGCTGGTGGCTGGAATAGCTTCAGCATGCAATGAGCACAATATAAGAGAGTTCCCTGTTGAGTGAAAACAAGACATTATTACAAGAGCATAAACCCATGAAAGCCCAGTCTATTTTTCCATTCGCCATGTAACAACACATCTGCTAAATTTCAGGCTCCTCAGGAACATGCTCTTTCTGGAGATCAGTCCCTCTGTGGTATTCTAGAAAACACTCGACCAATCAGGAGACGAGGAAAAGCGACCTTCATGGCTGGAGCTTTGCCATTCTGTTTTTGCAATCTACTCAACCGAACAGCTCGAAATCAGAACCGCAAAGGAGACGCTCTACGGGCTCTACACGTAATGAGGCAAATGAAAATTAAACAGTTTCAGGCAGAAGACGTCTTCCAGAGTAGGGAGAAGGCTTACACAGCGAGAGGATGAGGTAAAGTGGCAAGAAGGAGCCATTACATTGAATTTCTCACTGTTGACCTACAAATAAAGATAAGGGATTTAGAGTGGCTGTGTAGCATGTCATAGACTTGAATGCCTGCAGTCCCACTACATGTATGTCTGAGAGACACAAATTCCTCTTTCACTTCACCCAGGTAATAAAATGAAAACATCACATTCTCCACTGCAGGAATAGTTAATTTACTTATTATTTCCAACGGACTGTCACATCTGCCCTTTCCATTGTAAGAGAACAGAACCACCATTTCTGGTGTTCTGCACCCATGGCAGTGCCCATTCTGACCCCCCTCTTCAGAGGCCCCCTGGTCCACACACTCACTTGGTACGGTCTGAGCCAAGAGCCGAAAACTGAGACGCCACATTGGCCCAGAGCACTGGCAGTGCGCCAACTGCAGGCAAAGGTAATCGGAAGCAGATGGGAAAATGATTTGGTGATGGGGGCGAAGGAATAAGTTACATCCTGACAGAAAAGAAAAGAGAAGAAAGGAGAGGGGGCAATGCTCGTGGGGGAGGGCAGAGTGAAGGGAGGGGTAGAAGAGACCTGAGCAAACTAATCTCTCTAAACTGAGGTCCAGCTGGTACAGCCATTGCTGTATGGGCCTGCTGTGGGTTGGCACTTTCTAGGAACCACAGGAATAACTTCAGTGGTCCTCTTTTCTTACAGCCAGGGAACTTCTGTCAGAGGCTGGAAAGACCAATGACCAGCCTGACACAAAGAAACCTAGCCTTAACTACTTAATGTTTCCAGCACCGAAGAAATATTCCTTAGACTGAATTCTCTTCAGATGAAGCACCTATCTGGAAAAAGCTTTTGCCTGAAAGAAGCTCTGGGCACACCCAGTACTAAAAAGGGCACATGTAACCGTCTCTGTCTGAGACTGAGAACGACGTCAATGCAGAAAGCAGTGCGTTCCAAGACTTGCAGTGCTAAGGTGTCTCTGACTGCAGTAAAAACCTTGTGCTCCTTCTAACACGAGTCTTCTCTTAAGCCCAGGTACTGCCATGTTGTAACGTCCTGCACCTCCGATAGTGTACTGTTCACCATCAAACACTGCGCACTCTGAGTCAAGTGTTTCCCAAAAAGAAAATAATAGGTGGGGAAGAAGGCCCCTCTAATGTTGCCCTCATTTCCTGATTGGAAGTAAAGTAGGCACCACACACGGTGAACTTCAGAGGCCCCCCAGGTTCTTTGTTTCTGTGTTCAGTGCATGATGGATGACCTAAAGCCCACCTCAGCTCAGCCTTCACTGCCACGCCACCCCCCCCAACGCCATTTCCTACTTGGCCCAATACTCCTTTTTTTCATTGCTTCTTGTTAATGTCGTATTCTGCTGTGCAACGATTGAACATGCAGCAACAAAGCGAATGCTTCCCATCAAATCTTTATGGCTTTTCTTTAAATGAAAATTACGTTTCCATGTCTCTTTTTAATGATACAATCTGTACAAATTTAATTGACATTTCTTTCATTTATACCCATATCTCTGCCTACTCAGTAAATCTTTGCACACCAAAGCAATTCAGCGTGCCAACAAAATAAAGAACTCACTGAGATTTATGTGCTCAGCAAAAGAAAAACCTTTGCCTTTAATAGCCTGTTCTTCACAGTCCTTTAAAAATTTTGTTTACTTCATCCGAAGTGGTTGGGATAAAGGATATATAGGTCTTAATCTGGATATATAGGTCTTAATCTGGATATATAGATCTTATATATGGGTTAGGATATATTGGTCTTAATCTGGATATATAGGTCTTAATCTGGATATATAGGTCTGATATATAGGTTAGGATATATAGGTCTTAATCTGTATATATAGGTCTTAATCTGGATATATAGGTCTGATATATAGGTTAGGATATATAGGTCTTAATCTGGATATACAGGTTTTATATATGGGTTAGGATATATAGAGCTTAATCTGGACATATAGGTGTTAATATGGATATATAGGTCTTATATATTGGTTAGGATATATAGGTCTTAATCTCGACATATAGGTCTTATATATGGGTTAGGATATATACAGCTTAATCTGGATATATAGGGCTTAATCTGGAAATACAGGTCTGATATATAGGTTAGGATGTATAGGTCTTAATCTGGATATATAGGTCTTATATAAAGGTTAGTATATATAGGTCTTAATCTGGATATATAGGCCTTATATATAAGTTAGTATATATAGGTCTTAATCTGGATATATAGGTCTTAATCTGCCTGAGACCTGCAGGCTTGTTATACCACCGGTCAGATATTAGCATATGTTCTACTCATTATGTTCCTGGCTGATGCTGGGTACTCCATCTTTCACTCTCCAAAGACAAACTCAGCAACAGGGTTCTGTGTGTCCTGCACAAAGGCTTGTTGGTTCTGCTGGAAAAGCCTAGTAGTCCCTGTTCCTGCCGTGCGTTACAATAAGGGGACGGCCTCCAGGTCACCGAAACCCTGACTTGGAGTGAGAATCTGGTGTAATGTGAGTATTTTAAAGTCATTAAACCTCTTAAACCCAGGTTGACCCTGGAGAAAAGAAAAGAAAAAAAACACAAGACTTTTATTTTAGCCACCAGCATTGAAGATGCGAAATCAAGAAAATGTAAAAACATAAAAGACACGGAGGTTAGGGTAGGGACTCAAAAGAAAAGAATGGCTCCACTTTGTTGTTTTATTAAACAGAAGAAAAAGAGAATTTGATAATGACAGAAACACCCAGGGAGCAACATGCAATTTCAGGGTGTGTCAAGGATACATTTGGGCTTAACATGAAAGGGTACTTGTTCTATTAAAAAAAAGCTATCAGGACATAAATCACTGTAGAATCAAACAGAAAGTTATGTAATGTAAGACTGCCCTTCTCAAGGTAAAACTTGGGTCCAGTACCCAAATTAAACCTTCAAAGCTTCTCTGGAAAGCACGATTGTTGAAAAACCTTACTTTGGCCTGACTGTCTTTTAGCGCTGAACCACAACTTCAAGGCCAGTCTTACAAATTTCTGCTGGTTTTCTCTGATTGCAATGAGACCAAGACTGTGGTCAGGAAAATTGCTGAAGGCCTGAGAGACTGGAGGTATAACTCTGTAGCTTCAATCTGCAGTCATAAAAACACTGCCTCTTAAAAAATCATGTATTCCAAAATATATAAGTCATCTCTCACGGCGAAAATGAAACAACATATGCTACACAGGGCCTAGGCTGGGGAACACCCTAGACATAAGTTATCATGACCGCTGCAATAGCCTATTAAGTAATCAACTCGTCACTTACACAGGTAATGTACAGGAAATTGACTGCAAAGATACAATTACACAATGCTTAACTGCTCTGTTTTTGTTTTGCCTGAAAACAATACAAACGGAAAATCTTCTCCACATGATGCTTTCAAGTCTATTTTCATATCAAAGTAATGGGCACGATTATGAGATGCATTCGCTTAGTTTGTTAGTGGGGAACAGTGTCGTGATCTCATTTAAAGACAATCACAGGCGTGTGTAAATGTGGAAAAAGCAACCAGAGCACCGGTGACCTGAAGTGACCTAAAGCCCACAGCGGACTCAGCGCAGGGTGACATTATTAGAGTCCCCTTCAGTTTTAAATCACCGAAACGGGCACAGCTATTCCGGCTGCGAAGCAGAATATGTTCTGTTATTACAGGGAAGGAAAGCGTATATGCTGTGGATTATACACGTATTTTCCAGATTGGTTTGGGTCCTGTGAAATTCAAAATTGTGCACTGCCAAAACTGTTCTGTGTTATGTGAGAAGTGCATGGAAGTGTACAGGAGCGGACAGCACATACAGAATTAAACTGCCAATCCTAATTCACAACAGACTGCTTCATTAAATGCAATCAAATCACACACAGGCTGGTCGAGAACACGGGTTTGATCCACCTAAAATAAAATATAAAAAACATTCCTTCCCTGAATACTCCACAGAAAATAATAACGTTGCTGGGTTTTATGAAGAGAAGAAAAGCATTTTATAATATAAACAAGGGTGTTACGGAATGAACTCTCCATTTATTATACACTAGGCTTATTATATTCTTCATATGGATCACATTTGCTTTATCTCCTTTCTATCACTATTCCCCCTCTCATTTTCCCTCAGTCGTCGTAGTGCTCACTGGTTTTGGCATGCGAAATGATTTCCGTCGCACCTTCAAAGTTCACTTCAGATGGTCCATCTATACCGGGTCAGCTTCTGACGGCTTGCTGGCCGATCGAGGCCCCTCGGGTCCCTCGTTATAGTGTTGGCCGATCGAGGTCCCTGAGGACCCTCACCCGATTCATACTAGACTCGACGAGCTCTGGACAGGGGCCATATGACCCAGACTGACCGGCCGGCCCCTGGATGTGCACCTCTCCCCAAGGAGCCGCCTCGGAGCCAGCACAAAGTGGAGGCGCAATTAGATAAATGGCCCTGGTGCATCCGTCAGCAGCGACCAGGGTGTGTGTGTGTGTGTGTGTGTGTGTGTGTGTGTGCTTTTAATTGATTAAACAGCAACTATTAAAAAAAATCTTATTCGCAAATCTGCTGTATATGACAGTGACACACTGTCACACTGTAATCTACGGCTTCCAGCACACTACACAGTGACAAGTCATAGTCAAACCAACTTCAGTCCTTTACAATCGTTTTTTTACTTTTCTAGTTTACAAAATGTCACGACAGCGAAACAAACTATTGTGATGTTATCGTCAGTCGAAAGCAACGACGAATACAAGTTCTGATTTTATTTTAAACTCACTCGCCAACATAAGTAACGTCAACATACACATCTGTAAATGCCCTGTATTTAATTACGCTGTTTAACTTTCACCAGCCTAATTAGAAGAGCAAATACAAAGAGGCTATACTCCTCATTTTGTAAACTCGCATTAAAAGTGTAAATATCCAGTCAGACACTGTATCTCTTAGCGCAATTTTTCTGCGTTAATTAAAGGATTCGCACATACCGAAATCTGTCTGGGAATATTCAAGTTTTTCCAGGGTTATTTTTCGTCCTTTGAGATGAGCTACCACGCGAATAAGCTTTAAAAGACCCCGAGCCACATTCCCATCAACATCCACCTTGGCTGCATCTCTAAAAAAAAAAAAACAAAAAAAACTTACAGTCGCTTTTTTGCAGATCAGCTTGAAGAAGAGCCGGCAGTCTGGCGCATACTGGCTCGGCTGAAGAAGCCGCGGTGCAGGGAGCCTAGTCAGCCTCGCACCCACACGCCCAGGGTCCGACTGAAGGAGAAACGAAGGCACGCAACGGCTCGCCTAGGAGCAGGAAGTCACAGAGTAACGTGGAGGAGATGTTTTCTCGCTTTTCCCTCCCTCACATCAGCATTCTGCCGTATCAAGAGACTTGCATCATTTCCCCCTAATATATACTGTGTATAGCTTTTCATTATATGCGCCACATTCGGCTTTCACTGTAGTTGTTTCTCCTGTACTCTAGCATTCTTATATGATGGATCTTCTGGGCTTCTATATATAATTAGTATACAATAACATAAGTACCATAAAGTTAACCATCTTGACTAAAACATATTCGGTAAGTAGTAGGTTAAGGCAGATTTTTTTTTAATGTGAAAGAAAGTGTTTCTATTCAACATTTTTAACCTGTTCTTTTATTGCCGTCGCTTATTTAAAAAATAATTGTCGTTTTATAATAATTCGAACAATAACTCAATCAAAATATTATTTTCACTTCGAGTTAATAATAATAATAATAATAATAATAATAATAATAATAATGAACTTTAGGTCTTTGGGTAAGTTCAGAGCGCCCTCTCCTGGAATCTTTCAGTGTTTGGACGTGTTACGGTGAATTTTTCCAGAAGGTTTGAAATGTGGAATTACAGAATTCAATATGTACAGACAGGGGACGATGTTTTACCTAGATGCTACATGAACTACCTAAACATATTCATATAAAATATATGTATAATATGCATTGTCTGTAGTGGACTGAAATACCTTTCAAGGTGCAGCCCTGCCTTGTGCACTAGGCTGTCTGAATAATCTGAAATACATGCAGCTTAGTGATGAAAAAATCAGAAAAAGTACTGTTTACTTGGCATGTTTTGCTTTAGCATGAGCAGTATTTGACAATTATGTCGTGGTTTTTAAAGTTCCTCCTGGCTTTGACCAGTGAAATCCTTGAGAGCAGCTAAAGAGCAGTCATCAAAAGAGATCATGATCTCTAATCTCAAGGAATAGTGACTCAGAGGCTTCTGTGATCCAATGAATACTTGATGGTAGAAAGCAAAGCTCTGCTGTGTAAACAGTTCATGGTGGAGACTGAAAGACAGTCAGAAGGATCCTGGGCTGCCAGATAGCTTGGAGAGGCACTTGACCACTGAATGTCACCTCTTGCCCAGTGAATCTCACATGCTCTTCCATTGTATTCCATGAAATGTTTCACAGCTTTCCACCCCAAAACGTGAATCTGATGAATTCAAAGTCTGCCAGCATCAGTGGTGTCTTTGGAAGAATTCCAGATGGAAATATGAGTATAAGTACATAATTATTACCATAACAGATTTCATTGCCAAGTAAAGGGTTTTTTATGGCAAGTTTGTGCTTAAATGATCTTTTCCTTTTAGTGAGCAATATCTCATTGCTCTTCTGGCATTCAGCATGGGATAGTTGAAGTAATTAAAGAAGAAACCTGCAAATCTGCAAAACTAGTAAAAATGCATGACAGGCCTTAAGTGTAAATAGGGAGTCTTTTTTTTTTGAGGATGCAAAAGTAATTACATTTACTGCTATTGCTTATTAATAGGGAATGCCGAGCTTTGCAGTTTCGCAAATTAACATTAAATGTATGAAACGACAAACAGTTAGTGAAGTGATAAATGAGGCTTCAAAAACTGTGGTGGGTGTTAGTAGCCCAAATGACCAATCAATGCTGGTGATCAAAGCTGGTTTTGAAGCCTCATTTAGCACCAGCATTGATTAGTTAATTCAGGATACTCCTGCACACCATGGGTTTTAAAGCCTCATTAGCTCCCATCATTACAAAGAGTATTCGCCCCTAATTTTTTTATTGGTTTTTGCTCCAAGTACTAGTGACACTACAAGGCAAAGCATGGACAAGCCGTACTCAAGATATTACAGCACAAACATCCCTAATAAAGTCATCGGATGTATTAGTGCCCATGGCTATGCAGGTGGATATCAGGCAAGAGCTGAATTTGGACTTCAACGTATCCATGTATACAATATTGCTGCATCTGAGAAACAGACCATACTGCTTGGTACCACTCATATGTTCAACCTTCTTCTTTCCAGGGAATTAAAAAGGCACCTAATGAGTCACTTTATCCACTTATTTTATTTTTTACGCTTCAGTCTTCTCCACAAAATTCTATAGTTTGGCTCCATCATGGAAAAAAAATCACCTCATGTGACATCTTGGGCACAGTGCGGTGCCCCTAAACGTGGCCTGAGTCAGCTGGCATAAGACAGTCAATTTCATTCCGAATGACTGGAGGCATCGTATCACTTTTGAAAAGCTCATCGTTAGGATGCTCTTTCGATTAACCCTTAGCATTTTGTCTTGGATTTCTGTTGCCAAACTATGTTGCTGCCACACTTATTTTCCCGTGAGGGCATAATTGGCTAATAATCCTTTTTGACTCTAGCCAGTAAGTTAAAAACACACTGGGCCACACTGTAGAGTGAACAGTGGCATTCATACTCCAACAATGGCCTATTTTTCACTCTGGATTGTAGATTCGTATCCTTCAGGTGTACCAACCTCACTATCAACCTCACAGAGCTCAAGCTGCGCTCAAACCAAAGATGGATTGTACCAAAATGCTTCTGATGAAAAAGCTCATCGTTTGTAAAGACAAAGTACGTCACAGCTAAGCACTCTTTGACATTTGGCAGTTAAACAAAGAGAAGGAAGTTGGTTGCTGCTTCTGAGAAGCTAGCAGAGAATCCAGAACCATCTGTGCTGGCCCACGTGTCTTGCCTTACGGCAGAGCTGATGCTCATTTCAACCAAATGTTGGCGAACAGGCCAACCCTTCAGGTATAGCTGTTGGCGATTTTTTTCTCCCAGAGCCCTGAAAAGCACTGCCTACAGCCTAGCACCAAACTGAACTCCCTCAAAGTTACCCGAAGACATCCATGGTGAGTGTTTTCAAGCTTATATCCCATTTTTTTATTCCGTCAATGGTGCCTGGATAGCATGCCTGCATACATCAGTCAAATTCTGGCTAACACAAGACATCTGCAACTGTTAAACTAAAACAGGATCAAAGGCCTGGATTATTTACACGGCAAGTTAATTTGATTAACAAAAATTGAAATAAAAAGTAAAAGTCACAGTTCAGGGGTGTCTTCATTATTATAGGATATTTAAGATGCATCTGCTGATGAACAGGATGGCTGTAAAATTTGTAGCTGTAACAGACTTATTTTGTACTCCATTTTGTACTCTTTTGTACAGCAAATATTGCTTCGTCAAAGAAATATTATAAGCATTGTCTGCATTATCCATCTTTAAAACAGATTATGTTATGCTGTTTAACAGAGCTGTGCCTTTAGTTTTTTCACTTGATGTTTATTGCAAATGAAAAAAAAACATACCAGTAACCAAAAGTTCGAAAACAACTCTACTTACGATATCAAGAAACCTGTCAATCTAGAATACTGATATTCGCTGTGCAAAAAGCAGAAACACTGTATTTTGTATATAATATAGCCCAAAGACAGCAGTCGTTATTTTCTTATATTTGCTAGTGATTTTTTCCTATATAAAATATGTCATTTACTTTCAGAATCTGCTACATTTCCTTATTTTATTAATAGCAATTACTGTTTCTGTATATGTGTATTACTCAAAAGGAATAACTGAAATGAACATAGCTCATTATATTCAATTTCTGTAATTTCTAGCAATTTTTGAAAATCAATTTTAAAAACAATACAGCCAGTTATTACAGCTTTGCTGCGTCGGTTTTGCCGTCTGGTTTTAGCATATTCACACGCCACAGTCATCACTGGATTGTGAGATGTTACCCCAATTTCAAATGCATATTTCTTTTTTCTTTCAAAAGAACTATTTTTATTGTGAATATTCTTAGCGAAATATGTGCCATTAAAGGTTTAGCTTTGCCAGTATAATTAAAATGCATGAGCAAAGTGAAATTTTGTTAAATAATCCTATTGTGTAAAACGTGGATGTGTATTAGGTTTGAATGGATGAGTTTTTAGCATGATACAGACCTTTTGGATGCTTTAATATTGTTTAATAGTAACTTGATTGATACATTTGTGGATTATCTACAGTTTTACATATACACTATATAAGAATACAACGGTATATTTAGTAGAGTACATATGGATTCAATCTATTATAAATACAGTACTGTGCAAAAGTTTTAGGTAGGCTGTGATTGTGATAAACTGTGACTTTGTGTTTGTTGAAGTGCGTCAGTTTGCACATTTCAAAACATCTAATCAGGTTACCTCAGAATTTGCAGTTAGTAACCAATATCCATGTATTTCTTGAACTCAACTACGAGTACACCTTTTTTGTAATTAAGTGAGCCAGTGATGAAATTTGACACATGCAGGGAACGACTGGAGTGCTTTTGAGGAGAGTTTGGCAACCAAAGCCTTGTTTTTGTAGCAATCCGACCAGATATCAGTAACATTTTAGAGAAGGGAAGAAAATGTTAGTTTTTATTGTGCTACTGTTTATTTTAATATATTTTGCTGCTAAATCTTGCTTTTTTCAGAGCAAATATACACTTAATCTGCCAAGAAAAATGGCCTTTTGCACTGTACTGTATGAATATTTGTACATTTTTTTTTAAACTGCCATTAAAGGGCAAAGTGTGGGGGCAGAAGTTAATAATTGCATCTTACGTGTTGGAAAAATTGCTTCACTTCAGGTTTTGGTTTCCACCAAAAAATGTAGGTTACTAAGGTGTTAAGCAGTCTACCTCACAAATATCACTGAATAAGAAAGAATAAATAAATATTGATAACAAATATTGCTATCAAATAAAAATGTTGATTTGTTGGCTGTTCCCATTTAAAAAACCATTCTTAATATCTGTGTCAACAAAATCACAATTGTGGGTTTAAAACTGTAGAACCTCTAAACAAATATTAGTAACACTTGGAATTTCTATGTTAGAAACTAGATTTTGAAGTTCTGAAAGCAATGATCCTCTGCATCTTGTCTGAGATATGTCATGTACAAAACTCAGCATATCGTACTGTGTATGAATAAGCATCAGTGAATATAACGTAAAGTGTAATATAATTATATAAAAAGTCCGAAATGCAAAATATGCAACAATCGGTTATGGCTTGAAGGAAGAAGCTTGTGAGAAGTCCAAACGTCTTGTAACGTTCTTCAGTGTTGGAGTTGTTGTTTAGGTAGATGCTGAATGCCTCCAGCACTCTGTGAGTCATTTAGAAACTAATCCTAAAGCAGATTTATATCATGTTTTGGTAAAAGCTAGCGTCTGCTGTGCAATTTATCTGGCCCTCGCAACATAATGGACATCTACATAAGTCAGCTGTTAAGGGACATTCCAAAAACCAATGTATGAACTTCTATTTTGGTAAAAGTTTAAGTTTTGTTTGACTGGATGAACAGGTTACCTACCATCTTCTCCTGCATCTCTGTCAAGTGGTGTGATGCTTAATCCTGCCTCTCAAGCTAGTATTGATAAGACTATAGGTCATGTATCATGTGTAGTTGGTGCATTAAGGGTAATGACAGCATAGGAAGAACATCATTGCTCAGGGAGACTATCTCTGATCTCTCTAAAGCTCTGCCTCTGCCCATATTCTCAGAAGAGCTGGGAAGTTTTCTTTCAAGATGACCTCTCGGCAGCATTGAACTTCTCTGCTTTCCAATTCGGTATGTAGGCGGTATATTTTATTTTGTGAAAGACATTAGATGTTTAAAGTTAAAGGCAGCATTGCTTTAAACTGTGTATATTCAGTATTATCTTTTTTCACTAGATCACAGATCACACTGGTGCCAGGATTTAGGGCTCTAAGGTATTTTAATTTCAGCCAGTTTTAGAGTGCGCAAACATCATGATGCTCAGATGTGTTCTGCATTTTCAAATACATTCCAACAAATAACACCGAGTCAATTTGATATGTAAAGTTTATTTCTGGATAATGGTGGTCAGGAATGGAAGGATGGCTGGAATTTAAGCAGTTTTTCTTTACTTTTATCTACATTTCATAAAATTTACTCACGGTCTTAGTTTACTTTAAAACCACCATTACAATATCCATCTATTTTCCGAATTGCGCTGAGCCATATTGACAATCATAAATGGTTGGGATTCAATAAAGCCCTCTGTTACCTGAATAAGTGATTTGTTTTAATGAGAATTTTCTTATATGCTAAAAGACCTGTGGGATGTTCTGTATCTATGTTAAGGATGTTCAACATTGTGTAGCAGGCAGGCAGAGTTAGTCATTTGAGGAGTTTGCAGGTTAAGCGTGCACACAGGGTAAAAAAAAAGTTTTCCAACGCAGTGAAAATGAGCAAGCATAGCACTTTCTACTTCGCTGCTTGGGCAGGAGAGTACACTCTTCATGCCTCAACCCACGCGGCAACGTTTTTTTTTTCGATTTTCTGACAATAAACGTTTTATTTTGTGGAGTAGAGGTGAAATTTTAAAAGATCGGAGTTATCGTGCAATGCCAAAATAATTCTGAATATCACGATGATGGAGTGGTAACAATGGAAAGCCGCAGTGAAAATGACCACCTTTTAACTGTCACTGAGCCAGACAGATCAGATTTGTCCTTCTTTTGCAAAAAGCCTTCATCTCATTTCTATATTTCCACCTACAGCTATGCGGTCTCCAATTATTGTTCTCCCCAAGGATTTTACTCTACTCCTGGGTTTGAGAATGGGGTCTTCATATTGTTTTTGTATATTTTCTTGCCATTTAGGAGACTGAGTTCACCATAGAGGCTTTGGTATAGGCTACACACAAATATAAGAACTCCTGCAGACATAAAGGTCGTCACAGTACTGAAAGCTGCTTCACAGCAGTACCACTCAGCCTTATCCGTCCTTTGCTGTGGCCAGAGGTAACTGTTCCTCCTCGGCCGGATCTATTGTACATATGTGTGTCCTTTTGTTGTGGCTGTGGTGGAGTCTCTGTTAGGGTCTCCTCCGCAAACACAGGCAGGATTAGCGGCTGTAGCTGAAATGCTAATGCTGAGGTTCCACATGACCGTGGCCTGGGGATAAAGAGCCCAGTTTCACAGGCAGAGACCAGCCAGCCATAATAACCCTGCAGGGAAGAGGTCTTGGCACGCCATATAGAGAAATAAAGGGCATTTTGTCGGAGTGTTTCCACACGTTGAAGCCCATGACAATAGGAATGCGTGCACTGCTGGGCAAAAAAGACGGACAAACCCAAAATTACAAAATATGAAGCTTTTAATGGTCTTAATATCAAATCATCGGTCAGATAATTCCTGATTTCTGAGACCTGAACCATAATTTGCTTGTTACTGCTGGTTGCTACGGTGAACTGCTGGGGAAAAAAACTGGAAACAGGGAAATTCACTTACATAGTCTTCTTGTACGCAATGATAAAATCATGAAAAGATTTAAATGTTTCATGTAAAATTCAAACACAAGGAAATGTTTTTCAGCTACTCCAACTGTTTGAAGCCAGTAACATTGACTGGAACAACATTGACTCTTCTTTCTGTAAAAAGCTGTCCGAAAGTTTACCCATACTAAGTTACTTTATCTACTGTATGTGTTTAGTTCTTATTAATTTCCTGACCAATTATTTGCTGCTGAGACCATTAAACGTTTAATGTTTCACAATTTGGGGTTTGGCCCATTTTTTTTTTTTTGCCCAGGAGTGCAAGTCGGTCGGAAAAACATTTTTTTATAGCAGTTGCTTCTGTCTTACCATTTTTCCTTCTTTTCAGGTATAAAATGCAGCAGTTCAGTCAGATAAATTATCGAGAAAACTTTTGATTTTAATTCTGCACCCTTTACTAACTCTTACACACATTCTTGGTGTATTTGTCATTATAATGGAGCAAAATGGTACTGCGCTAGGGTGATTAACTAAAGGTAATTATTCATATGCAGCTGTCAGCCAAATAACATGGTCTGTTTTGCATACACCGATAACAATACTGTCCATAATCAATTACATAACACCCCACACTGTCACTAAAACTTATTATTTACATGCATCCATTACATTTGTCCATTCCCAAAATTTTAACCAAATTTCCTATGTCACGTTACGACAAGCTGATGTTCTTGGTAAAGTTGCTAATCATCAGCAACAAACATCATCGGTCCAAACAAAGAGCAAACCGTGACCGATCAGACAATTCCTGTCGCACTAACTCAGACTATCAACATTTGACCACTCAAAGAAATTACCTGTAGTCAGCCATCCCGACGTGAAATGGCCTGTGAGTAGAACAAGATGGGTGACCTTTGCAGTGTAAATTTCCCTGAAAAGCGAACCTGGTGACTGAGTTTCTTTGTTAGCGAATGAGGCTTAACATATTAGCCTCATCTGCATGTCATCCAATGAGATGAGCTACTAATTTTTGATTCAAATCCTAAAAAAATTCAAAATGCAATAATTTTTCAACCTTGTGCTTCCGCTTGCTCTAGCTGGTGAAAACGCATCATAATTAGCGTATAGCAGTCATTGGCACAATGTAGACAACAACATTTAAATAGTATTCATATGCTTTTGGCATTGTAATTGGTCAATAAAAGCAGCTAAAATCCAGATAGTTGTACATTCAATACCATACAAGAGCTAGCAAAAATACATCTTCAGTTATCGATAAATAATACATAGATACGATATCGTAATAGTCTTGCACTAAACACGCCTTTTCAGTGTGCGGTGCAACACACAAAGAGCCACCATAATTTGTGTTGAAGCATTCTTCCAGATTCTTCTCCGCTCCCACGATACGGATGCGATCTAGACGTGATCATGATTGCTTTAATGCCACAGCCAAGGTTTCCCTCCTGTTGTATATCGAAACACGAGCTGTTTGCTCATATCAGATATTCACCTGATTAATTAATAGACTATTCCATATCTGTCAAATCCCGTACGGCCTTGACGTGGCACCCAGACCATCTCGGCAAACCAGCACGTGGACAGCTCGCCGAAATGGACTAGCAAGGCGCTATGCTAAAACTGGTGCGGTTGAGCAGTACATGGGAATCTTTGTCATAAAAATGTCATCATTTCACATACAGTTTACAATGTAGCGACACTGTAGGTTAATGAATGCAACCTCTGTTCTGCTATCCCAATTGGAACACATGCTATGACTGTTTACACACTATTTTTTAAATTTGTGTTTTCGATTGACCTGAGAATAATTTTCATTTTCCTGAAGCTGGTCATTTGATTGATCTGTTTTATGGGTGCATCTGGAAGATGCATTTTGAAATATTCTGCAGTGAACTATTGAAACTATTGAAAGTGCATAGAATATAATACAATTTGACTGACGGCACTGTAGGTTTTTAATTCCTATATCTTCTGTACTTCTGCACCTGGCTCCATTCATGCTTTCTGTTGGCGACTTCCAGACGGTAATCAGATTGAAGATGTGTGTTTCCCTCCGATAAAAGAGTTTTTCACATCTCTCCATCTGTACCACTTGATAAACATTTCCCACTTCCTATCAAATTCATGCCACCTCCACTGTCTACACACTAATATTCTTGATGTTCAATTGCTCTTGTGGGCTGTGTGAATTTTTATGTCTTGTGTATTTTCTAGAACTTGGTGAGAATATTGTGCAAAATACAACAGCAAAATACAAAAGCTCTTCAAAGCAAATGTTTTGAAAAAACCTATATTAAATTTCTTTGTTAACTGAATTTATTTTACAGGCCCCGGTGTTAGGGATTGAGTTGACTTTTAAATGCAGATTGATAAATAAAACAGCACTATATTCTGTACATACATAATGTTTAGCATAATTATACAGTATATTATTAAATTATACAGTTTAAGAATAATAATTTTCCCAAGGCCAGTTATCTCATTTGACTTAAAAGTGATATAATTGTAATTTTGTGATTTAAGTTGTATTTGAGATATATTAACATTATTCATCCCCAGTACAATTTCAGTTACAAAATTACCATTATATATTTTTTTCTTACTTATTGGGCATCTCTTACCAACGAGTTTTAGTTGTGGGTTGTAGAACTGAGGGAATACTGCAGCGGACACCTGCACTACAGCAAGTGTGCAAAATTGTATCGTAAGGAGGAACCATGAGGGGGCGGGGGTTAAACTTCCTGTTTGTGGCCGTGTTCCATCACGACCGTCAGGCCTTGTTAGTGCAGTGCAACACAAACCCTTAGTTTCACCATGTGCAACAAAAAACTTTGACGTGCAATCTGCTCTACTTTACAGTGCTACTGGACTGTATTAAAACTCGAACCCCGGCAAACGGTTAAGCCTTCACTTAGGGTGAAGTTCTTCTTACGTTTGTCTCATCACATTTATTTCTCAGGAGGATTAAAACTCGAGTGATTTTATCTTGATTCACTGAAGATCTATGTGAAATCCAAGTAATTGTTGTAAATTGTTCTTGTATAATTTCAACATTTCTGACAGTTTGTCCTTTGTCTCACACTCCTCTTCCCACATTTTTCCAGGCATAACCACCAGACGAAGACATATTGATAATATTAATTTTACAGAAATATTTCCCACACCATCTTCCAGAGAGATCAAAGTGAAGAGTCACCCACTCCAGTCCCCTCCTGTAATTTCCCCTGAATCTCCACGGCCTTCGTTCCTGACACGCACACATCTGCCATGATAGACGCAGCCTCAGAGCTCCCCTTCTATTACGGCAGCATCAGCCGCTTTGAAGCCGAGGAGCACCTGAAGCTGGCAGGCATGTCGGACGGGCTCTTCCTGCTGCGCCAGTGCCTGCGCAGCCTGGGCGGCTATGTGCTGTCCATCGTGTGGAACCTGCAGTTCTACCACTACCCCATAGAGAAGCAGCTCAACAGCACCTACTGCATCTCAGGCGGGAAGGCTCACTGTGGCCCCGCCGAGCTCTGCGAGTACTACAGCAAGGATGCCGACGGGCTGGTGTGCAACCTCCGCAAGCCCTGCCTGCGTGGCCCCGAGACGCCCATCCGCCTGGGTGTCTTCGATTGCATGCGGGACAACATGATGCGCGAGTATGTGCATCACACCTGGAACCTGGAGGTGAGGGCTTCCTGCCTCCGTCAGCCCCGACTCTCCATGGGGAACCACCTTTATTGCAGCTCATGTGTAGGTGGTGTGAGAACTTGTGGGAATTTTTAACCAGTCGTAAATTAATATCTAGCAAAGCCGTGATCAGTATTGACTGACATCCCATCCAGTAACTTTTGACCCTGTGTGGAAGATGGATCAATGGATTATCAGGACTGAAATATTAACGGCAACATCCATCCATCTATCCATCCGTCCATCCATCCATCCATGCATGCATGCATCTTCTAACTGCTAATCCTGGTCTGGGTTATGTGGTAGACTGCCACATATACGTATGAAATATTTTGATGCCAGGTATGCTTATGTTGTTCCAGTGAAGGTCCAAGTGAATGGAGGACTGTGTTTCCTAGTGGATGTGACTTTGTGACCCTTGTTGTAAACCATCCTTCTTATTGGGTTGTGGCTTATCCTCAGGGGGAGGCCATGGAGCAGGCCATCATCAGCCAGGCCCCACAACTGGAGAAGTTGATCGCTACCACTGCCCATGAGAAGATGCCCTGGTACCACGGCAAGATCACACGACAGGAGGGGGAACGGCGCCTGTACTCTGGGGTGCAGCCGGATGGAAAGTTCTTGTAAGATTTCCACTTGACATGTGAAATAAAACCTCACTTCCTCTGGCCTAGCACACACTGTCGACTATGGTGTTCAGCAAAAGCAGCACATTATTTATTATGTCTCTGTGCACACTAAACTCGTGTAAGTCTTATATGCACCTTACGCAGATGTTACCAAAGATGTTCAGGAGTTCATGTTTAGGATGTCATTTTAGGGAACAGGAAAGAGGCTCCACTGGTACTTCAAGAGGCAGCTTATTGGTTATACAGCTTATAGGCAGCCCACTTCCCTAACGAAAATGCTGTCTGTCGATCTTTCACATCCATCAGAGCTTTAGCTTAGCATCACTGTGATTCCCTCACATTCATGCTCAACTAGTTAAGGCATACACAAGTCGACTTGTTGCGTGCATCGGAAGAGTGCTGTTTGAGGTTCACCTGCACGTCGGTGCTGTCTGTGTATCGCTATTCAGAGTCAGAGAGAGGGATGAATCTGGGACCTTCGCCCTATCGATCATGTACGGCAAAACCGTCTATCATTACCAGATCCTGCTAGACAAGTCCGGGAAGTACTCCATGCCAGAGGGAACCAAGTTTGATACAGTGTGGCAGGTAAACTCCTCAGTCTGCTGCAAAGGTCAGACTGTCAACAACCACAAATGTTAAACACATCACTTCAATCATTTTTATTTGCTATCACGACCAAAGGACCTAATGACGTATTGGTAAAGCAGTGTATGATATTCACGTTCATCATAAATAAAAGGGTTTATCATTTTGATATTGTTGAACAGCCAGCTTCAATGTATTCCTATGGGAAACGTGTACATGACAAAGGGGTGGTGCATCTGACGTTGCCTGAGGGTGTGAATCCACCCACTGATGGTGCTGCATTTCTCCTCTTGCCCCGTCCTCCAGCTGGTAGAGTACCTGAAGCTGAAGCCGGATGGCGTGGTGACAATTCTGCGAGAGCCCTGTGTGAGCCCCAATTGCACTGGTAGATATGTGCGCCCTATGTTTGACCCATCTCGTGCGTTTGTGACACAGGTTTCGCTAGAGTTACCTCTCTACGAAGCTTTTAGCGATAAATTAAACATTTTGGTGTTGGCGAAATGGATTGAGAACCAGCCAGATACTCTGAAGCGCTAAACGTAAAGTGGTTACTACTGCTTTTATTTAAAAGTAAAATTAATTTTCATGACAAAAGCATTATTAAAATAGAAGAATGTCCAACTAACACCTTCTTGTTTTTCAAAACTGTTTTAGACACTCCAATTTTACCCACGCCAGTAAGTATCGGCACTACACACGTTCATTTTCCATTAACACTGTAGCAATAATAACACACTATGAAGAACTCACATAGTAAGCTGATGTAAAAACTTTCCTACTACAGAGAAGGCCTCGTGGAAACGGATATACGCCAGCACCAGGAGGTCAGTGACGACTCTCATTACATTACGTTGCCCTTAATGACATGAACCCACGGCATCTGTTTTTCAACGGTTTTTTGGTTGGTTTTCGGTAAATCAATACTGGGAACAATCAGGCAGGCTTTCATGTATAGCGGAACATCGATTATCCAAACGTCAGTCATTCAAATTGTCAGTTATCCAAACCACCGCAGACCCCCCACCCAAAAACAAACACAATATTTCTTCAAAACATTTTATTTTTTATAATACTTCATATTTCAAAATAGTAAAAAGTAAAAATAATTTAATAGTAGCCATAACTACCTTTTGTTTTGTATGAACTGGGTATTCTCGTGTATGTTTGATTATCTGAACTATTTTATTGGTCCCATTCAGTTTGGATAATCGTCATTGCAGCGGAGTAATTTATCTCAGGCTTTTGTCTAATTTGTTATGAATAAATGATAACCCACTGAAATAAACATATGAGGTAATATCACAATAGTCAAACCCATCTTATGGCCCACTTGATGCCATCATATATAGAGACTTACTATGTTAATGAAAATAAATGCTTAAGGCTGTACCTCATTTATACAGCAGAATTGCTACTTTGTGGTCCTTTTGATTATAAATACAATAGCAGTGTTGTTTAACTCAGAGGATCTCGCTAAAATATCACACAACTGTAATCTCAGTCTGCCTGAAAGGACAGTTTATGCTACACACTGATTTGTTCTGCATGACAGCACTTGGTAATGAAGAAAGGCATGTAGTCCATGTGTAATTCAGCTTGATTCATTTATAGTACATCTCTTAGAAACAGACTTGGAAAAACCAAAATTCATTAAGGTACTGTAGTTACTCTTTAAATAAAACGAGTTTCCTGTGAATTTCTCTCTAGACAACCGGGTCTTCTGTCGATGAAGTTTTTAAAAAATGTCTGTATATTGTAGTTACAATAAAAATCCCTAGCAAACTCCTTAACTAAGAGCAGAAGAACGTGTGTTGATGACAATGACATCAGAAGCTACCGGGGTGGAATGAAAAATAAAACTGTTTTGTTTGTATCGCCTCTGGCCTTCGCACGGAGAGTACGCTTACAGATTGTACTGATTTCCTCCTGCTTTGTAGTTCCCATCGCTGCTGTCGACCGGCCTCAGATGCCGATGGACACCAGCGTGTACGAGAGCCCCTACAGTGACCCGGAAGCTCTGAAGGAGAAGAAGCTTTTCCTAAAGAGGGAGCAGCTGATGATCGACGAGGTTGAGCTCGGATCGGGCAACTTTGGCTGCGTCAGGAAAGGCGTGTATAAGATGAAAAGGTGAGGAGGGGTATGGCTGCATTTTGGGGGGGGTTCATTTGATTGCAAAGGTAATGAACATAACGACACAGCAGGTCACCCCCTAATTCAGAAGAGGGATAAAGTGACTTGACCCATTCATCCCAGAAGACATTGTGAGTTTTGTGCTGATGTGTGCAACTCCAGGCTTTGAGGAACTGTGTTAGAACATATGGTCATTAGTACCTGATTTATACTCTTTAGGCAAAATCACAAATGCTGCCTCATTTGTCTTTTTCCACACGTTCCTCCAGGAAGCAGATTGACGTAGCCATCAAGGTTCTAAAGAGCGAAAATGACAAAACGGTGAAGGACGAGATGATGAAGGAGGCGGAGATCATGCACCAGCTGGATAACCCTTATATTGTTCGCATGATTGGTCTCTGCGAGGCAGAGAATCTCATGCTGGTGATGGAGATGGCACCTGCTGGGCCTCTCAACAAGTTCCTGTCCTCAAAGAAGTGAGTTGCACCAGCTAAACTGACAACTTTCCTGATATCTGGAGCATTTGGAGATGTATCTACAAAGTTGTTCATCATTATTCAAAAATGTAGCTATTTTTATTTCCTAATTTACTAATCTGTGATTAAGTAAAGGCTATTTTGAGTGAAGCCCTCAATTCTAGCTGCAAATTGATGCTATCTGGGGCGTTTACTACCACAGCAGTGAGCTAAAGGTATTTATATAGATGCTACCGTAATGAAATAGAAATTAATAGCGTGAAAACCTGAGTGGGAAGGAAAGACAGAAAAACCACAAGCACTCCAGGCTTGTAGTGTTTGTCCTCGCCTACATATTCAGTTGTGTGCATCATGTCTGTTTAACTCTCAGAGAACAAGTCTCCATGGAGAATGTGGTGGAGTTGATGCACCAAGTCTCTTTGGGCATGTTGTACCTGGAAGAAAACAACTTTGTGCACAGGGACTTGGCGGCCCGTAATGTTCTGCTGGTGAACCAGCACTACGCAAAAATCAGTGATTTTGGCCTCTCCAAGGCCCTGGGAGCCAATGACAGCTATTACAAGGTACGACCACAAGCCAGTGTCGTGTTTGCTTCTTCACCACATGTCTTGTTTGTTCTGTGTCTACTTCCCATCTTATTTGTCCTAACAAAAGAAGACGTAGTTTTTCTTTGTGTTCTGTCTGCATGTGCGTCGGCACAGGCTCGCACGGCTGGAAAGTGGCCACTGAAGTGGTACGCCCCAGAGTGTATCAACTACCACAAGTTCTCCAGCAAGAGTGATGTTTGGAGCTTTGGTATCACCATGTGGGAGGCATTCTCTTATGGGGGGAAACCTTACAAGGTACCACAATTTAAATTTGGGCTAACAGCTCTCATATATATGTATATATATCTTATAAATGATGACTTGTTCATAGCCTGCATTTACCTATATTTTGTTTTTTATTTGCTTGTTTATTTCCCATAACACGCCGTCATGCTGTCTCAAAATACTTTCATACAGACATTTTATTAGTGTGCTGCATTTGATAGTTGAAACTTTGTGAATTGTGCTTGTATCTCATATGCACGTCACCGTCCATGCCGATCTTTGCCGATGAACATTCCGGTGTGCACTGTACATTTGGCCAATAAAAGTATCCTGGTTCTTGTCTTCGACAGAAAATGAAGGGTCCAGAGGTCATCAGTTTTATTGAGAGTGGCAGTCGTATGGATTGTCCCTCTGGGTGTCCAGATGTGATGTATACTCTGATGCAAGAATGCTGGACGTACAAGTAAGAACCTTGGGCGTGCGAGAGCACTTTTTGTTCATAGATTATGAAGAACATCCACATTCCAGCAGATGCATACTCATGACTCACTGGGAAACTCTTTGTGATGATTATAATGACATTGCCGCAGAGTTACACATTTAAATCTAGACCTTTTACCCGCAGGCATGAAGAGAGGTTGGGCTTTGCCAAGGTCGAAGAGCGTATGAGGACATACTACTATGCAATATCCAAAAAGAATACCACGGTTGAGGCAGGAGCTACTGCAGAAGCACCTGCTCCATAGACCATGGGTCAAAGACACTCCATCCTTTGGTCATACAGGCTTTACACAGATCGGGCAGCTTGATGCTATGAATGACCTGTTCTTCAACCATAAACTGTGCCGTGCAAAACTGGCATTGGCCAGAACAGTGATCTCCATGTGGATTGAATTGAAAGCTAGTGCATTCAATGAAGTTGAAATGAAGTTCTCATATTGTGCCTTCTTATTCTGGGCCGATGAGGGAGTCTGATGTTTCCACGCTAATTGTGAGACTATGGAAAGTTAGTCATCAAGGAGAAAATGTATCATGAACTGCTAATGTCTGTGTTATACTGTCTCAAACAGTTTATCTAAGGTCAACCCAATATGAAACTTTTAGAAAGATTGGAATAAGTGTTAAATGCAGCTTTCTGACTGTTATTATACCGCTCTTGCACAGAAGAATTACAAGATATTAAGGATACCAGAATAACCGTGTCCTATTACCGTACGACTGTTATAACAGCGACATCTGGTGGTAGTTAGTAAAGAATGGTACCTTAGCAACAGGAAAGTGATCATATTCAGCAGCGCTTCACCATTCATTTATGTTCGTAGGTTGAATGTTAATAAAAAAAGTATTTACTCTATTGTGAATGTGTATCATAAGTGTTTAAGACAGAACTAGGAAGGTCTTTTAATAGATTATCAAAAACCTCACAATGATGGTGCATTTTAAAATACTTAATGCAGTCACTAAATCAATTATTAGTCATCTTTAGGATGCTGAAAGAAAGGTGTTGTTTTATGGTAGCAAAAAGGTAAATAAGTGTAGCCCAGAACTGATCTAATGTTGCTTTTCCTTTTTATATGTGACCAGTGTAAACTTTTATTTGATCAGTTTGCATTTATTACTTATCTTAAAACCCAGTTTCCATCTGTATTTCTGATACCATTTAAATAAAAGGCTTTTAATTAGTGTTTCATTTAAATCATGTTTATGTTTATTTATATGATGGTATTCCATACAAACTGACTTTACAGGATATTATTTCAGAACGTATAAGAGTTATACTGCCCGCGGCTGATTGTTTTTTAATGAGTTTGCACGTTCTCCCTGTTTTTGCTTTGTTTTGTTTCTTCCGGGTATACTCTGGTGTCCTCCCCCAGTCCAAGTAGAAAGGATTAGGTTAAGTTCCTGTCTCTAAATTGTAAATAATATCAGTGCCCTATAATAGACAGGTGTGCTTTCTAAAGGGTTCGCTGCATTGTGCCCTATATTTCCTGGGATGGGCTTTTGAAAGTATTCAGAAAATGTAATATCAATTTCCGCTTTGGTCATCAATCATTTAACGATAACTGGCAGAAAAGGAACCGTAAAGGGCGGTAACAGATGTCACAAGAATCCTCGCTAAAGATTATATGGCGATATTACAGATTCATTAAGCATCGTTTTCCTTCTAAGTTTTAAATGTCATGCGTTTTGTGTATGTATTTATTGGAAGTCTTAATGTTACTACACTTCCCTGAAAGTCCATGTGTTGCTGAGGCTGTCATCGAACATCACATAACGTCGCATAACTGAAAGTGCCCCGCGGGCCACGCCGCGCCCCCTCCCCTCCCCTCCCCTCCCCTCCTCACGCTACGCAGACGGGCGGGGTGCTGACGCTCCGGCACAGGAAACATTAGGAGGGGCCTTCTGCCCAAGTTTGCTGGGAAAGTCAGCAACTGTCCTCTTTTGTCCGGGGTTTTTAAGCTTTTCTATGGTTTTATAGCCGTCTGTATGTTGCCGGTAGGAGCTGAGGACACGGTAGTCGTTCGTTAAGCACGGAGAAACGGTGGGAGAATCGCTAAGCGGAAGAGCCCTCGGCTTTTCTGGTAAGTTCGGGGAAAGTAGAGGCGAGCACCGTAATGTCCCTGCTGTGTCTGTGCCATGCTTGGCTTCATAATCGACTGAAGTATTTAAGTATACAGATACTAATCCCCCCCGTTATGTGATTTCATTACCGGGATTTGAAAGCGGGTAGCTTTCGTCACGCGCTCGCGGCGGCGACAGGGGATTTTTTTTTTTTTTTTCTCTATCACTTTAATGTCTGGTTTAAATTGGTGTGTTAACACTCACGGGGGAGGCAGAAGGCAGGCGAGACGGAAAAGGGGTACACCAGGTTCAACTGACACGGGAACGCACTGGGTGTATCTTTTATCATTGTTATTATCTCGTAGATAAGAGGCCGCTCGATAGAAGCTTCACACATCCATGCTTCAAACCAACGCTGTCATTAAGAGAAGTGGCTGGGCCTTCTGCCTTCGGCGGCCCTACACGGTCGTCTAGGATCGCCCGTTAAACTTGCGGTCCCACACAGGCGTGATCGGCTGCCCTTCGGGCTATGGCTGTGTCGTATTGTTCAGCTTGAATCGAGCGGAATGTTTCCCTGGAAAGCGCGGATCAGGCCGCTTCTTCCACCGTCGGCCGTGCCTCTGCATCGTGGTCGCCGAATGATGGGCAAGTGCGTCTCGGATGAGAACTTCAGGAAGTCTTCATGAAAGGCAGCTAGCGCCACTCCAGCTTAACAATACTACACAGTACTCTCAACAATACTAAATTGGTGCTAAAGGGTTGCTAATACCTCGTGAAGATCATCAGTAGAGCTTTTTTCGGTTTCGTTTCTATCAGGTACATGATTAAGGCCAGTTAAGTTTCAAAATACTGTTCTTCGTTTTTTTTTATGCTGGTATTGCTTTATACCAAGTCGTCTCATTTACTGGACAGGCTGGTGTTGATTACTAAAGATTGTGTAAGCTATTTAATCAGCAGTTCTGTTTAATCCGTTTGTGTCAGCGACATGTCGTCAGATGATGTCCATCGGCAGGTACATGATTGCCAGACGTGTATAGGGTGAAGAAAAGGGTACTGGTTAAAGGTCGAAAGATCTAAAGTCAGTTTACTTATAAACTCAAAGCATTTCTCGGATGTTTAATTCTTTGATGCATATGACGTGTCACTGTTCTGGTGGTGCAGAAATCCACTTCTCATTGATGTTTCATATACTTGGGTTCCTTTCCATTGTTTAATGGGAGAGGCCTCCCTCAGCCACCTGGAGTATACTTCTGATGCATAGATTGCAAAATGCTTTGCTGTAACAGTTGGGGGTGGAGGGATGAGCACCTGATGCTGTGGAGTAACATACTTTCGCCCATGCCTTGCTTGCTTCCATTTTCTCTGCCAGGTCCCAAGACCTTCCGGAGTGAAAACCACCGCATGTGTTTCATGCGAAACCCAGACCAGCACCCCCGTAGCCACAGTTTCTTTTTGTTCAGTTAAGATTTTAATTTGTCCTTTTAGATTCGTGTAGAAGCAAAGCAGATAAAGCGTAATCCAACGGAAAGTCTACAACCATGTCTATGGCATTGAAACAAGTCTTCAACAAGGACAGGACATTCCGGCCCAAGCGCAAATTCGAGCCGGGAACGCAGCGATTCGAGCTTCACAAGAAGGCACAGGCTTCACTGAATGCAGGTCTGGACCTGAAGCAGGCTGTGCAGCTTCCGCATGGGGAAGGCCTCAACGACTGGGTGGCTGTTCATGTAGTGGACTTCTTCAACCGCATCAACCTCATCTACGGCACCATCAGCGACTCCTGCACGGACCAGTCCTGCCCAGTTATGTCTGGCGGGCCCAAATACGAGTACCGCTGGCAAGATGAGCAAAAGTACAAGAAGCCCACGGCGCTCTCTGCCCCGCGGTACATGAACCTGCTGATGGACTGGATCGAGGTGCAGATCAACAATGAGAACATCTTCCCTACCAATGTTGGTAAGAGCACAAAAATGTATATCCATAACTCTCACCACAGCTGTAGAGTTGAATGGACAGTTTTTATCAAGCTGCAGTGATGCTTGAGGGAGGAGTGGTTTATTATGTATTGTTTGACCAGTGTTGCTTCCAGGTAACAAGGTCCTCATCCTTCTGAAAGGCATGTTCATTGTTGTGAAAATTGCATCCACTGTCTCTGGTCATATTCCTGTTTACCTTGAATTTTTCTGAGCATATGATGTTTTCCAGTCATCTGGGTCTTGTCATATTTGTTTTTCTGATAGTGATCATATGGCTTATCTGACCTCCTTTTACATTAAAGGTTCTATGTGTCTTGATTGTTGACGTCTACTAATGGCAGCTACCGTGTATTCCTTCCATTTCCACTTGGCCTTCGTTTCATCAGTCGTGACTTATTGAAGTCATTCAGCATACATACTTGAGCCTGGAGCTGCTTAATTTCAGGGTTTTTCTGAAATACTTCCCTCAGTTGTGTGTTATAACTAAAGATGTGCCAGTCTGATATTTAATATCAGTTCAAAACTGACAAACACTGGATTGATTATTGGGGGAGAAGTTAATACGATAAACAGAATGACGTTGTGGCATTTCATTGTGTAATTATTCCTGTAGGGGATTAGTCTTATTGCTTGGTTAGAGCATTTTTTTTTTTTTTTTTTTTAGATGGCTGTATTAAGTATGGCTTAAAAGTAATGAACAAACACTGTACAGTGTAGATGCAAAAGGTTTGCTAGTCTCTATCCTCACCTTGTGCTACTCCATACAACTTTACAATACAAAAAACCGGTAGGAGTACGGTGGCCAGAACAGGCTGAGCAAAACATCTCAAAGGAACCCAATATACAACAAAAGCAAAACAATTATGCTATCGGATCAGTATTGGCTGATTATTTAAGGTTGTATTATCGGCATCAGAGATGAAAACTTGATGCCCAGCCATCCCTAGTTGTAATATTGTCTTTCCACATACCTTGTTAGAATACATGATATTTCTTGAAAGGGAGTTACCTGATTTTTTTTTTTTGGCTCTGTTGTACCTACTGTACTTTCAGTACTCAGTGCATCTTATTTGACTAATCTGAAAATGAATTGTTTCAGTTGAAACAACCAGGTTCTTTATCAATTAGGTCCAGTGTCTTCAATTGGTAACTGTTTCCCTTAAACTGTCTGCTTCTTGGAAGTTGAATGGACTTGTTCATTTCCAGATTCTCTTGGACTGTGCACATAAATAGTCCATGATTTGTCTGTCTGCTTCAGGTCATGTCTTTGCTGTTTGACCTGAACACTTCCATTCAGTACTGAGAATGTAGCCTTTTTGGATTTGATGTGAATCATTGTATTGGAAATTAAGTTGTTGGATTAGGAGAGGCTGATTACTTGTACTCCAGCGTTGCTACGGTTTCCAAGTCTGTATTGACTGGTTTTATTTCTGACTCTCCAGTCCCTTTACTGCCATTAGTATATCTTTTTTGCATGTTCTTTTTGAGTCTGAACCTGAAACTTCTCCATCACTACTTTTTAGGCATCAGTTATTTGGACACAGACCCATGTAATTTTCATATTTAAATTCATACAAACCAATTCAATATCTGTCAGAGCTTTGTATTCACTTTCAGCCTTTCCAGTGCCCTTCCTAACAGTGAAAGTCTCACTTTCTACTTGGTCTGTTTATTAATGTCGTAGTTCAGAATTTGTTTGTTAATCCTTCCCCTGATGCTAGCTAGGCTGATCTCCCTGGCAGGGTGCTGTTCTGTGATGAGGGTTTTCTGTTAGACCCATATATAATTGATTCCTGAGTCGCTTGCCTTTGTTGCCTTAATAGTAAGCTAAGCACTGTTGTATGCAGCTAGTCATACCTGTAAAGTTTAATGGTAAATCCTGTAAGAGAATTCCCAACCGGTTAAATTTTTCTCCTGTGGCCTAGCAAGCAGTCAGTAATGTTGAACAGATGTTGAGTTACTTGGAGGTGGTATTAATATGTTGTTGGTCTCCATTTTAAGTAGGTAGAGGTGGAGAGATCTATGTTCAGAAATTAGAAGCTATCATGAAAGTTCTGCTACTGAAAATTAATGAAATCGTAGGATGAAAGAGTAGATATTTCACAGCAACGGGTGCTTTTTCAGTAAGAAACCGCATGAGTTTTGTCTGCACTGCAAGTGGGAGAGTACTGATCCTGTACTTCACATGTGCAGGGCAGCGTTGTCCTGTTGCATGCATACAAAAGATCTGTAGATGTCTCTCATTGTCATGCAGGTGATGTGTCCACTAAATGGTGGTGATGATGACACTGATTATTCTTTTTATCTGAATCTTTCAGGAACACCTTTTCCTAAAACCTTTATGCAAGTAGCGAAGAAGATCCTGTCTCGCCTGTTCCGTGTCTTTGTACACGTCTACATCCATCACTTCGACCGAGTGAGCCAGCTGGGTGCTGAAGCTCATGTCAATACCTGTTACAAGCATTTCTACTACTTTGTCACGGAGTTCAACCTCATTGACCACAAAGAGCTTGAACCACTGGTGAGATGGCAAGCAATTCAGAGCAGTTTATTTTTACCGTTTCATTTGCTTTGCTTGCAAAGTGTATGTTTGTGTTCTCGGTGTGCGGTGACCTAACATAATGTAGTGAGAGATGGCTGATGCCTTGAAACAAAGTGTCCATATTGGATTTTACCACAAAGCTGATAGACTTGACAGTGGGTAATGGGGTAGAAATTTGTCGTTTTTATTTTGAGGTGGTTCTCTCAACGATCTGCTGCTATTCCAGAACCGCCATGTAATCTAGTATGGTGGTTTTCAACCCAGTCCTCAGGGACCTCAGCCAGTCCACATTTTTGTTTCACCGCCTACATACCCTGAACTTGTCATTTGCTGATAGTGTCCTTGATTTCCTGGCTTTGATGTGCAGGTGGTGGACAAGAACAGAAATGTGGACTGGCTGAGGTCCCTGAGGACTGGGTTGAGAACCACTGATCTAGTAGCAAGGATGAACTTAAGACACACAAAATGCAGTAGAAAGTTCTGTAACAGATCACTAGCGAGCTCCCCTAGTGGGAAAATTGGTATATCCTGAATCTGCAAATGTGACTAGATTTTGGAAATGCATTTAAAAAAAAAAAAAAAACTAGCATAATAGTTTTAATATTTGAGCCTTTGCACAGATCTGTAGGAGATTTGTTCCAGTTCTACTAATGTTCACATGCCTTAGTCCACCTGAGCTGTGGTGACCATATCTGAATAACCTAATTAAAACTATTAGGCTGAAGCTGGACTGCCTTTGCTCTTCTCTCACACAGAAGGAAATGACATCTCGGATGTGCCACTGAGGCAGACACGACTGGGAGCCCCTGATGGCCACGTTTTCTCACCAGCGTGAGAGCTAGCTAAACAGAAGACTGAAAGAGGAAATGCAACCAGAGTCTATTTTTTTTAAACATGTACTGTAATTATCATCTTAGCTGGAAATGTATTGAATTGCCTTTTCTGTTTCTCAAGGGAAATGGATAATTTTAATCTAGTATTGAGTTTTTAATTGAATCTTTCCTTTTGCTATTTTGCTTTTGAGGCTTTTCTGTTGAGCTTAGAATATGATTTATACCATTTTGTATATTTTATTGACTATATAAAATACATGCTGAGGACCACTTTCATATGTGATTATGCGGTTGTGGGGTTTTGGAGTGCACATGCTTTACTATGATGGGTTTTTTTTTTTATGGTTTTAATATTTGAAAAATGTCCATTGTGGATTTTGAAGACCCACAGGTTTAGCAGAGTACTGATCCTGATCTGGAGCCAGGGTGGAATGGCTTTGGACCAAATGTTTGTTATTCCCTGGCTTGACTTGATCATTTAAATTTTTGTTAACCATGGGCTAAATATTCCGAAATTTTGCACTGGTAATTTCTGTGCTAAGTGTTTGTTCACAGCTGGGGAAGTGATCTCTAATGTAGCTATAAAGAGATTATGCACAAGTAATTACCGTATTTCCTCCAGCGAGTTTCTCGGCATAAATTGCCGTCTGTTGGGTAGCTGAACGCATTATGCCCTTTCGCCACTAGATGGCACAAGGGCCAAGCAGACAAGAATGGGCTGCACGTTTATTTGGCGGGGGGGATTTTCTTCATGCTTAATGAAATTGATTCGAAACGTTGCTTAAAGGTTTTAAACTGGTTATAAACTACGAATGGGGAAAAAAACCATTAGCTGTTCTACATTTCACGTAGACTCTAACATTGTATAACAGCGGGGACAGGCTGTGGAATGCACTATTTTTGTCTGGTCTGTCCTGTCTATTTTTAAATAAAATTTTACCTATGTTCTTTGGCAATAAAAATTATTCAAATGTTGGAATTTTTCTACAAACTATTAACAGAGCTAGAATCATCTCCCGGAGACTTTAGTATAAATTTTTGCACCGGTCTTTTATGACGCCTTATATTTTATTACTGATTTATCATTGAATTCAATCCAGGAATAACAAGGTAAGGACCACGATGCAACAGACATGAACAGCGTATAACAATTATCCTAGGTAGTAACCAGCAAATTTTCGTTCCGATAGTATGAATTCATCGCAACCCAGCATTTGTTAAAGGGAAAAATGCCGTACTAGTACAGTAGTTATAATGTACACTGAGTACAATTTGCGTCTACTCCGCGACCCTCCCCAAGAGAAGCTAAATATGGATGACTGAATAAAAGTTATGTACTTCCGAATTTTTACAATTGCGTTTGTATTCACTTTTAGAACATTTTGTAACATCTTTTGCTTAGTTATTTTCCCCACGAAGAAGCATCCAGCTGTGTAGCAGGTTTCTTACACTCGCGCGGCTTCTCGCTGCTTCGCCGGAATGTGCGCGAGTTTTCGAGAAGAAAGCGGACGCGTGGAGAGGCGGGGCGCTCGAAATCCCCGTGTTGGTGTGTAGCTTTAGCCATCATGCTGATATTTTTACACAATCACTTGCTAAAGTAATTATAATTACGGACGGCTTTATTTACGTCTGTAATCAGACTGTCGGTTTGCTCAAACGCTCTCTAAAAAAAGTTCATTTTCAAAGCTCAGATTTTAAATCAAGCATTCAAATTCGAACACATTTCCTCAAGACATCCATATAAACCACTTTAACTTTCCATTTAAGACTCGTACGTAAAGATAAGAACTATTTCATTTAAATCTAAATTTTCAGCACAGTACTCTCCTTTTAACCTGGATGATGCATTGCTCATTTTAAATGTAATGGGAAATAAAAACATTAAAACCTTGGAGGAATATAAAAAATTGTATAATGCTCTATTATTAATGTCATACCCGTCATGATTGTCAAAGTTAATAAGGCTCTTTTAACCATTACACTACCTGTTAAAAGTTTTTGAGCACACTAAGATTTTCTGCATTTTCAGTGTTACATAATTTTTACAAAAAATTCTAGACACTCAATAGTGTACACATGTTGTAATTTGTCTTTGCAAACCACGAAGTTCAACTCCAGCCCAAAGGAGATTTATGAATCCTATAACGTAATAAACGTAATAACCATAAACCATGGCCCAGGAATGTTGGAATGAACTTACAGAACAATATTTAATGGCCCTTGATAGAATGCCTCAAAAATTTGCTCTGCTGTTGTAGCTGCTAGAGAAGACTACTTTGATGAACCAAAGATGTGACCAATTTTCTTGCTAATAAAGGTATTCGAACAACTATTGACTGGTAGTGTATTTCAAAACAAGGTCCTTTGTGAGCTTCATCCAAATCAAAGATATAAAGCACAGATTTCTTTTGTAACTGAACACTCTTATGCAACATGCACTAGCCATAAATTCTCTCCATTCAGATTCTCATTTGACATGTATATAGCATATTTTCTTTTCGTTCATTTTTGGTTCAATTGATTTACACAATTTTCTGCTCAATTACACTCTTGGACAAATAGTAGCATCTAAAAAAATTCCATTATGCATGCTGGGGTGGAAGAGGTGACTATGGTGGTAGCGTTTTCCCCCCAGTGCTACATGTCACTTGCACGTTTCATACTGAGACATCTTAATGAAGCAAGGGTGATGCAATTAGATAAACTGGCGTCCATAAATTATCTGTAATATGCAAAAGTGTGTATGTGTTCCCTAAATTGTGCCCTAAGCTGCTTGGAATTGGCTACAGGCCCCTTGCAATCCAGTACTGGATGAGCAGTTGCCAGAATTATTTAAAGGATGTGTCAGTCCTAACCATGTGAACATGATTCTTTCAAAATAGATCTGCTCTCTAATGTAACAGATATGTACTGTTAGTCATCCATTAATCATATGTACATGGACTGTAGAAAAGGCCCTCAGTCTCCTAGACTTTAGGCAGAATATTTGTTCCCTTGGACCTATTGTCATTATAGTATTCTCATCGCCTTAGTGATGGGATCCTAAGATCATTAATGTCAGTTAATCTTCAGACCATAGGAGCTTTTTGGATAGCCTTTGTAGGGGAGCCTTTGAGAGATCGTAGGAGTATGGGTGAAGTTATTATTGGAGGGCCCTATTTTAGAGTTCAGTGTTTATGTGTAACTTTGTGTAATCTGCTTATCTTGAACCTGAATGAAGATCTACCAGGATCCTAGGTTTAGTGGTGTTCTGGACGACCCACCCGAATACACGAACCAGCTCTTGGAGAGTGTTCCTGACAGTGATCTCCACTGTATTTACGGTCCTTTGAGTTATCAGCGGTTCCCGCGAGCGGTCTTCCGCTATATGGACCGTATGCAGGTAGATAAACACATTACCTACCATAGATCCAACTACCTATATGAAGACAAGACTGGTTAATTTAGTTTTTATGTTGAGATGACGAAAGGTTGAATCTAACTAATTAACTAGGCTCCCAGCATTCATCAAGATTAAAGGCATGACATGGCAGAACAATTTTTATATTAAGTATAATAGAAAATTGGCATCGGGTGTGGTGTTTCACAAAATAAGCAATGTAATACAGAAAATGGAAGCCTTTCAAGTGTGGCTAGAGTCAACAACGGAATGATTAGATTATTTTTACTTTTACTTATATGTCAGTATGTTCCTTTAAGGGTTTTAAATACTAAAATCATCAGTCGGGGCAAACAAATTCACAACTCCTGGTCTTTCACTTTACAGTTGTACGTTAACACAAATAATAGTTCCACTTATGAAGTTGGAAAATCCTCCTCTGTACTGTCCTTAAGGCTACGTTTGTGTTTCTAGCTATGGGATGGTTTCAAGGGAAATTTTCTCAGTTTAGCAATCTACACAGAGCAAGTCGTAAACGCTGTCCCTTCATTTAACGACCAATTGTGGGCACAAAGTCATAAACGAAGGCCGACGTCTAATTTTAAATAGGGATCGTGACTCTTAAAAGCACTGGCCTTTTGCTTTGGGGAAACGTCTTTGTCCGCTTCTGTCACTTGCGCTGTAATCCTTTTTGCAGTATCTGGCACGTTTCAGGGGGCGCGTTCAGCAGACAGCTTAGACCCCGCATACTTTGCGCTGACGACGTCATCCTCTTCGGGCTCGGAATCTCGGTCTTTCCACAGTCTGAGGAGAGGGGGCGGAGTCATATGGGGGGGGGGGAGAATATTATTTAAGCGGCTCGGCTATTTTGTTGGTGGCAGCTACGTCTATAGGCGTCCGCCTGTCGCACGTCGGCCCAGCGGCCTGCGAAGCAGCGGTTGGTCCAACGGCGTCAAGGCTGGAGCTGCACAGATAGCGACGGGGTACATGAAAAAAAAAAAATGCCTTGAAATTTTACACTGAAATGCTTTAGAGTGACGGTATTTCCTTTCTGATTTAGCCAGGTAGCCTCGCCAGCCGTTCGACGCTGCCTTTATTATGCCTGACTAGCTTGATGTTTAGTTGGCGGCACCCGAATCTGCTGTCTTAAAATAAAAATGTGATTACTCATCTAAAGCTGCTGTAAGCGCGCCTAAATAAAGACGAAAAGGCGAACTAATATCGTGACAGGTGAGCAGAGTTTACGGTGACGGTAACCCGCTAGCCGTTTTGGGCTGCGAGTCTGGTTACAGGACTTGTCGTGTTCGTTTTGGACGTTTTATGTTCATCGTCACAAGAGCCGCGCTTCGTCGTTCGTAATGGTCTGCTCTGCTCTGCTCTGCTCTGCTCGAGGAGCTCCTGCAGTGTTAGCCAGCTAAGCTAAGCTAAGCTAGCGTGCACTTCAGCAGCCCCGGGCACGTCATGACAAAGTCGCTCAGCATCCTCCGGACTAGTGGTCGAACATTTTTTTTTTTGTTTTTTTTGTTTTTTTTTTTAAATCTAAATGTAGTTTTTGTTGCTACTTATCTTTCATCCAGACATCCCGTAAGACAGTTTGTGGACCCCAGACGTCTTCGGGAGCGTTTCTGGTCCTCTCAGGGCTTTTTCCTTCCAGAGTTTTCGGCCTGGAGCGCGGTGTCGCTGTCCTTGTCGTACCGTAGTCAGACCTACACGGAAACGAAAAAATGGTCCAGAACAAGATCAGCGAAATAACTTGCTTTCACAGCTCATTCAAGGTCAGTGGGCTGTTCTGCAGTGTTCTTCGTTTTGGTCAGCTCCCATTCAGTCATGCAGGAGAAATGAACGTGCAAATATCTCGTCGCATTGTATCCACGGGCATACAGATCATGCTACGTACGTGTGGCGTTTTTTAGGCCCTTTTTTTTAAGGGCTTTTAACATTTCATACAAATGGCAATCGTGGTCGTTAACCATGCAGACGATTTGGTCAGCGTTTTATGGGATGTTATAGCGTCCGGAATTCGCTTCCAGCTGCTGCAGTCTGTGTTTATGGCGCCACTAAAGCAAGGCTGACCATTTCCGTTTGATGTGTGGCTGTCGTCCCGATTGTGCCATTGTAAGTGTGTAAAACTTAAAATACCTTAATCCTCTTGCGGGAGATATCGTTATTAGGGTGCATGTCTGTTCCAGTTGAATGGCGACGTCGATGCTATTTATAGTAACGGAAGACGCAGGAGTGGGCATGGCTTTGTTATGTCTTGGAATCGTCCCTTTGCTATACATTTAACATTAAATGTATAGCAAAGCTTGCCGGAAGCCGATGAACATAAGTGTTTGTGTACTGAACTTATTCAGTTTTGACGTGAAGTCTTAATTTTTTTAATATCCTTTCTTAGGGTCAGAACCCCTTTGATGCTGAATTCAGTAAAGCTGATGGCCACTTCCTTGGCTCAGCCTTCGATATTGATTCCCCTGAAAGACCCGGTAAGTTGTCCCCCTTAGGTTAAATGGACAGCCACAGTAAATTACCTTCTTTTCAAGCCCCATGTTTTCTTTGTTTTTGGAATGAATGAGGGGGTTTTGGATAGAGTGAGGTGGGTTTTGTTTGCATTCTCTGTTCCTGCATGATATGTTCTTGATATGCCTCTCCTGCTGACATTTTTGTGCAGACATGCCAGCCAGCCAGCCCATTGACATCCCAGATGCCAAGAGGAGGAATAAAAAGAAAAAGCGAGGAAGAGCTACTGATAGCTTCACTGGGCGATTTGAAGGTGAGTCTGGCTTTGACCAGATTTACCATAATGTTTACATGGCTTCTGTGCCTCATGTTTCTTATATGATCCCCTTTTTGTAAGCATATCTGAGTATATCTGGTTTCGTAGACTGTTTTAGTAGGGTGATTCATTAATGCAGACTCTGCTGCCTTCCCCAACTGTTATGACCGTGCAGCCAAGTTTGTTGCATCTTAATCAGGGGTTTCCAGCCTAGGGTCTGTGAGCCCCCTGAGGCTCCATAGGACAGTTACTGAGGTCATGCATATTTAGCAGTTGCCTTTGTCCAAAGCAACCTACAGTTGAAGCTGGTAATACATCACAGAACTGACAGTAGAAAGAAATATCATGGGTCTGTGAAAATTTGTCATCTAGTTCATGTAACATGGAATAATATTTATGTACCCCCCCTTCGCTCTTAATTGCATTTTTTGTTAGTTGCCCGATTCTGATTTTTTTTAATTTGAGGTTACCAGCTTTATGAATGGTTGAAACCCCCAGGTCCAAAACATATTTTGAAAATGCTTTCTTCTCCTTAGATGTGTACAAGCTACAGGATGAGGTACTGGGGGAAGGAGCCTATGCCAGAGTCCAGACCTGCATCAACCTTATTACCAACAAGGAGTATGCTGTGAAGGTAGGACTGGTTTCCAGCTCATTGTTTAATGTGGTAACTGCAAATTGACCAGGTGCTTGCTGATGTGTATTGATGTACGCTTGTTGGATGGTGTCAGTCGGTTTTTTGCTCACTACAGTAAGGTGTGTAGTAGCCTGATTCTAGAAATTCTTGATTTTGTTGGTGATCATGCTACTTGAAAAGGCTTTTTTGCAGTAGTGATTTCATGAACTCTCTCCGAATTGTATAAGAATTTGTTGGGTATGTCAGTAGGCAAGTTGGGAGTGTAGCATATGGTGGTAATTGCAAAACAATGCATATGCATGGAGGTGTTTGTGAGGCAGATGTCTCGTAATGTGGCTAATATGCACGCATCATCTGTGCCGGATGACATTTGGCAACAGTTTTGTGGCTAAACTTGTGCGTGCACTGCTAGTTCAGCACAAAGTTCCTTTGTTATTGTTATAGGCTGGCCCTTGAGCCAGCCAATGAGGGGTAAGGGGCGTTAAGCTCCACCTATGGGTTTTTCAGTATAGGCACTGTATTGCTAGGAATCGTCTGTTCTGGCAGATGTCCTAGAAAATAAGGCACTACTGAACGAGGTGGAGGAGGGGAGAGGTTATAACCAAAGGTGTTTTCACTTTGTGTGTGCATAACAAATGTATGCATCAGTAGTTGTATTTTCATCAACTTTGATTTAAAACTGTGCACACTTCAAGAAGCGTAAAGGAAACCTTTTCAAACTCAGGTTTATGTTTAAGGAATACAAATATGCTGGTTTTGAAGAACTGCATTTTTGATGTATTTCAGTTACTCCGAAAGTCTTTGAAGTCTTATACTAGACCAACCGTTTTTGTGACTGACAAAAATGTTGGGAGTGAGAAGTGAAACTTTGACGTTGGAGTTCGTAAAGATTAAGCAATATGCCCCCACCCCTTGGGGGTGGGTTTGCACTGGCAATGCTTTTGGAACAAAGTCAAAAGTTGAATGAAAGTTCTTGTGATTGGCTGTCCTATGTCAGTGGGTGATTGATGGCTCTTTTGGTTGTTTCACTTGTGTGTTTACCCACTGGATACCTTTTTGTCAGCAACTCAGTTTTTAGAAATGAAGCTTTTAGGGTCACTTAAGCTTTTAGATGAGAACAGTCTGTGGAAGTTGCGTCTGCCATATTAAGGAAGGCAAGGCATCTTCCATTTTCTGGCAGTGTTGCTTTTCATATCTTTAGTGTGTAAGGGGAAGGGGTCAGTGAAAGAGGTTCATGCGGACAACAGGTGTCTGCTTATTTTAGGCTGAGAATGCATGAACATTTTGGGTTTTTCTTGGGTGTGTATCAGTGAAACCTAACTGGGTACCAGTCTGCTGCTGGCATGCATGTGAGGTGAGAGCCGGCCTCTTTTTCAGATCATCGAGAAGAGAGCGGGACACAGCCGCAATCGAGTGTTCAGGGAGGTCGAGATGCTCTATCAGTGCCAGGGACACAGGTGTGTGCTTGTCCTCTGAAGTGTCCCCCTGGCAGAATGTGTGGCAGTATGCCACCTTCATTGCGCAACTTTCTGGTAAATTCCATTTTTGTGGGAAAGGCTCTTAATTCCTTTCTAATTCATTAGCTTCACTTGTCGCTTTCAACAAAAGTTTGGTAAATAAAACAAGTGGGATAACAGTGGCTCTGAAATATATCACTTATTGCATTTCAGTGTCTTCTGACCATTTTCTTTTTTTGCAGAAACATTTTGGAACTAGTGGAATTCTTTGAGGAGGAAGATAAATTTTACCTTGTGTTTGAAAAACTCAGGGGAGGTGAGTGACAGCCAAGTGAAATGTGAGCAGATGGCTTCTAGAGTGGATGCTTAAAACTTACCCAGGTGTTTAGATCTCACATTGGTTAAGTTGACTAAGACCTGGAAAGGAAGGATTCGTTGTACTTTTGTAGTTTAATTTAGATATTCGTTCATCGAATATGGGATATCGTCCTGCTTTCTAGGCTCCATACTGAATCACATACAAAAAAGACGGCACTTTGATGAGCAGGAGGCCAGCCTTGTGGTCCAGAATATTGCTAGTGCTCTGAACTTCCTGCATAACAAAGGTAAATTCACCACCCATTCACAGTGCTGCAGTGAGGAAGACTTGTAGGGATGATTCTGTACTAAAGCTGCTGTATCCTGCCAAGGCTTTCTCAGTACCAGGGTACAGTTCGGTGCTGCATGTCTTAATGCTGGTTTTCTCTTCCTAAAGGAATGGCACACAGAGACCTCAAGCCTGAAAATATTCTCTGTGAGCATGAGGACAGAGTGAGTAGATAGTAGGACCTGTATGAAATCAGTTTTCTCCATGCCAGTTTACTCTCTCTTGTGAAGTGTATTGTGTAACATTGACTGTCTTGCTGTCTGATAGATCACGCTTGTGAAGATCTGTGATTTTGACCTGGGTAGTGGCATTAAGTTGAACAGTGACAGCTCCCCTATCTCCACCCCTGAGCTCCTTACCCCGGTTAGTATTCATTGCAGAACTAATCGTACCTTTTTATGCTTTTTAAACCACACTCAAGGATGTGATTTTGTTATGCAGATTTCCTCGGATCAGAGCAACTCTGTCGTGTCCTCTGTTATGCTGCACTTCCTGCTTGTTTAATTGACCATGCCAGTATTAGACTGTTCTCTCCGGGAGTGAAAATTTTCAACTACTTGGCACAAGTAGTGCAGCAAAAGTGCCTCGTGTTCTGCTGGGGCACACAATCATGATTTCTTGTCCGATGGATCATTAATTGCACTGGGCAAGGTACTTCTGTTGTGTTGGGAAGTTACTAGAAAAACCAGATGTTCAAGATGGGGGTGGTTCACAAAACTTAGTGTGCTTGTACTTTCACAACTGCTTTTTGCAGTGTTCTGGGTATTTTATTGGGCAAGGAATTTTAAACGGTTATTGGGCTTTTTTTTTGGGTTAATTTTAAGCTCCCTCCACCCACTTTCTCCTCACCTGTAACTGTGTTTTCATTTTACTTGTCAGGGCTGATATTCAACCTGAGTCCAGCCCATTGTACCTAGCAACTAGTCTGTGATTGGCTGCTGCAGTGGTGGGGGGGGATCATGCCCTCTGTCACTTGTTATGTCCTGGTGTTTGTCTAAGACTTACTTTATGGTACCACTCTTATCTGGGTATTGCATTACCCAGATAGACTTAGGCATTCCTGTAATCCTTTGTTCTGAATTAGAATAGATACTTTAATTTAAATTCTCTTTTAAAAGTAATTTGTGAATGTGAATTACCTAGGCCATGTTGTTTTGGTGGTGTCTATTTGAAATGACGTGTACTTCTCACATATGGCACTCTTGCTCTTTCAGTATCTTTATAGTTCTTGCTCTCTGAGGTGTGAAATTCGAGGGAGGCATGCAGGCTGTGAGAATTGCCACCATACCCCCGGAAACCCGGGGGGGGGGTTGGTGTCTTTGTGCCTGTTAGCACTGAGGCGTGAGGCAGGGACAGGCAATGCAGCCGGGGTGAGGTTGTGCATCTGCTCAACCTCGGGGAATTCACTGCAGTGCCAGCTGACAGGAAGCGTGTCAAACATGTAATCGCCAGAGATTAAAGAACTGGCGGTCTGGTTCTAGTGGCTGAGCCAAAGCCATGTGACATAGCTGGCAGTATGGTTGGGGTAGTTTACTAACAAGAGTGTGGGAGTGGCTGGGAACAAGCCACTGTGCAGAAATGGTGTATGTCTGTTAATGGCTCGCTCCAGTATACAAGTATATCCCTTGTACAGCAGAGAGAAGCTAATTAACATGGTTTGCTTTGCTTTTTTGCAAAAGCAGTCATGAAACGTGGTGGAACTGCAGTGTATTTGGGTCTCGTCTCGATTTCAGCTGCTTGGAGCCTCTACTCTTCCCCACCGTGACGGTGTGAGTTAAAGTCCTGCAGCGCTGTGGTTTGCGGGTGGGGGGAGAGCAACAGTGAAGACGTGTGGGGGATGGGCCTGAGCCACAGTGCTGGCTTTGTCTGTCAGTTGGACATTCCTGTACTGCGAAGATGCCATTACATGGTTTTCCAGAGGGGTGGAGCAAGGAGACAGCTGGCCTTGGCTGAACAATAGAGGCTGTCTAAAGGACACACGCACACTTGCATTAAAGTACACGCATGCTTCCCCTTTCTTTAAAACATGATGGCCAGCTTTGTATTGCAATATTTACCCCCACCCCTACTGCTGCACTGATACATACAGACTTCTGGCTATTTTTCAGAGGTATGCTTGTAATCCAGAGTATATTCTGACCTGCCTTCCTCTACCTCATCCTTTGTAGGAACCTAGTCAGTATTTTTTGGTCAATGCATCTGTACTATCCATGCTGCCAGGCTATACCCCAAATGGTGCAGTCTGATAGGAAGATGGTTAGGACTCTAGGAAGCGCTCTTCTGCAGGCATTCATATTTTAATGCAGACATCTTGCACTGCGTTATTGTAGGAATGTGCTCTGCTGACTTGTATTGCTACCATCTCTTAGCTGTAAATTGTGCTGAATTTAGTCTACACTTGCCTAACAAAGGTTTAGGTTTGAGATCCTCCTTCCCCCTCGGGCAAGCGCTGTGGTTTAGTCTTAATTTCAGCTCCTCAGTAATAGTTGAGGGAGGAGATGTTTGTATAGTGGGATAAAGCAGGGATTGGGTAGGGGGTGCTGAAGGCCTGGTGTCTTATTGCAAAGAGATCCATTGCTCATTTGTCCTCTGGGCTGTGTTGGAATTGCACTGGGGTTTTAAGCAGAGCTTCAATTTACACACTGTAGACTTGACGGTTTTTATACCAATGGGCAATATTTGTGTTAATGGGCAGGCACAAGGAGTGCTGGATTGATTTTTACCTCTGGTAAAATTGAGGTTGAGTCTGCTAATTGAAGGGAGAAATGATTGTCAAACTGACTAATCAAGGCATTTCCTGTATTATAGGTCTAGAAGAGGGAGGCCTCATAGATCTGTACAATCTCAAATCCATGTCAGTTTCTCTCCTTTTGGGAGAGAATGAATGGAACAATACAGTTATCTTTAAAAATTCTAAACCTTTTTCAGCTTGGTAAATTCTATATTAAAATGAGCTGTTGGATTGATTGAGCCATGATTAAACGGCTGTTCTATATTGTATGCTGCCATGGCCTCTGATCTGTTACAGTGTGGTTCAGCGGAGTACATGGCCCCTGAGGTAGTGGAAGCCTTCAGCGAGGAGGCCAGCATCTACGATAAGCGTTGCGACTTGTGGAGCCTGGGGGTCATCCTCTATATCATGCTGAGTGGGTACCCCCCATTCGTGGGTCGCTGTGGGGGCGACTGTGGTTGGGACTGGGGAGAGCCGTGCCAGGCCTGCCAGGTGAGCATGGAAATACTCTTAAATGAGCATGTAGAAGTATGCCTAAGGCTAATAGGTGTGTGTGTGTGTGTGTGTGTGTGTGTGTGTGTGTGTGTGGACATGCCTCCTTAATCATGCTAACAAATTTCTAGTCTTCCCTTAAGTTAACATTTTATTAACATTGATGGTGTAAGATGCTGTAGTGAAGAGTTTGAAAGACTGCAGAATAGCTTGACAGTAATTAGTTGCCTCTAATTTTAATGGTTAATTTTAATTGGAGCTGGAACGGTTAATGAGTATCAGGCTGCACTGAAGGGCCATCTGACTTTTTTTGGCAATGAAATCCAACCATTCCACAGAACATGCTGTTTGAGAGCATCCAAGAAGGGAAGTATGAGTTCCCCGAGAAGGACTGGGCTCACATCTCCTCTAGTGCCAAAGACCTCATCTCCAAGCTCCTGGTGCGGGACGCCAAGAATCGTTTGAGTGCTGCTCAGGTGCTGCAGCACCCTTGGGTCAAGGGGGTGAGTGGTGTTGATCCGGTTGGACGCTTGTGCTGAAGGTGTTCTGAATTGTTCCTCACATCTCGTATGTGCTTTTATCCCCTCAGTGTGCTCCTAACACTTTGCCAACATCCATACTACTTCAGAGGTGAGCTCATTTGGTCAATACTGAATTTAAGGCATTGCCAGTACATTTGTGATGTGTAGGTTTGCACATGACAATCAGAAGTCATGGGCCTTTGCCTTTAATATGTAGATTCTTATGAACAGAGTTTTAAATGGGACCCAAACAGTGTCAGTGTCCTGGCTTTCCAGGTAAGGATGGGTGGTTGGTTGTTCGTTCCATGCCTATGAATACTAACTCCTTCTCCCCTTTCAGAAGAAGCAGTGCTAAGGACCTGACATTGTTTGCTGGGAAGGCAGTGGCTATGAACCGACAGCTGGCTGAGCAGGAAGAGACAAAGGAGGAACGTGAGCGCCCCCTGGTGGTAACTGCCGGTTCCTGCTCCATGCGTCTTTCCCCACCTTCCAGCTCCAAATTGGCAAAGCGCAGGCAGCGGAGTAGTATGCTAAAACAGGATCCGGTCTCTGCATCTGAGCTCCACCAGCTCCTTGCTCCTCTGGTCATCGTGGGGGACTATGCCTAGTCCAGTGTGTTCATCCCTCACACTTCTGCTCAGGGTTGTTTTGAGCCCCTTTGTCATCTTGTGAGAACTCCAGTCTGGATATCCATCTTGCCCTTTTCCTGCCTGAGGAGATGGGAACAGCTTGTGACTTCCAGCTGTTTCCTGTCTTTTGTTTTGTTGTGCAATTAGTGGCATAAAGTGAGCTGTACCACCAAAGGACTACATGTGCTACAACTAGACCCACTGTGAATTTCATCAGACAAAATTCAACCCCTCTCTTGCTTGCATGTATGAGGGTAGCTTCATTGGATCAGGCTTATGCAGTATCAGTGATGAAGGTAACTATAACCAGCATTGGCCTGGGATGCCAGAATGGTGCCGCCTGTCACTGGGTTTTCCAAAAGTGAACTTGCCTGTGGTATTTGACATACTGTACGATGTTTTAACAGGACAGCTATGTACATGCCCTATCTTTTTGTACAAGGTAAAATTCTGTACCAACCCATTCAAGCCAGCCTAGTCTCATTCTGTTTGGATTTTTAAGTAGTATTGTGGATGCTGGGTTCTCCCCTGGACCTATTATTCTCCCAGCAACAGAACTTTGCATCTAGCACTGCATTGTATTTTTAGCTAGAAAACTCAGCATCTTAAAAGTGATACTCAGCACATACTGAACATTTTCCAAGCTGATGCAAAAGCTTAAGTGGTGGCTTTTGTGAGCATGTATGTCAGTATGTTGAGAATTTATAGTATTTGACATTGACCCAGCACCTAATGTCATATGACAGCATTTGTTGCATTAATCTTGCCGCCTTTGTCATTGCCAGGACTTCTAACCGGGAACACAGAGAACTGTGGGGGATTTCTACCCCACAATCCAGGGCAAACACCGCTAGATCTTTAACTGGGATTTTTCTGAAAGATCATGGCTAACCAGGGTCAAGGAAATGCCCTTTAAGATTGAAGGCAACAAAATGTCTTTGCCGAAATGTTAAAACATTTCGAACAAAGATTAGCAATGTCAGTTTCCTCAAATTGACAAAATTTTGGGGAAAAGTAAACTTTTGGAAACCGAGTGGTCAATAGTTCTCTGGAAGAAGCATTCCAGGAGAGTCTCCCAAAGGAGTCACATTTTTATGTAAGAAGGTGAAATTACATATTTGGATCTCCAAATAAGCTGTGCCATTTGTTTATTAAGCTTTTTGTTAATGTTCAAACAGGTGCTGGCAATTGATCTTTTGTTTGGTAATTATGTTCACATTCAGTTCCGGTATTTGAGATCAAACGAGACAGTGGCATTGAGTATCAGAGTATTGTGGGTGCGAACCGAAGCCGCCAATTGAAGCTTGATTTGTTACCTTACCTTGATGGTAAGGGATGACAGCTTCACCCAACCCTTATTCTGGCAATACCTAATTTCAATTGGATACTGCAAGCCAAAAATGAACCATTGGGATAATATTTTAACGTGCATAGTCAATCATTATTAAACTTGAGCTTTGCTGTTTGCATGTCAAAATTGTTGCCATGGGGACAAAAGTTGACCATGCAGTTTTTTGATGTGTTGTCCAGATGTTGATGGCACAATGCAGTCCTCTAAAGTAAACCAGCTTGTTGGGTTGTGAAGTGGTTGGCAAAGGACACTGATTGTAATCCTTAATCTTCCTGCAGATGCATTCATGGCATTTGTCTTATAGTAAGACTTGAACTATACAGATGACATTGATTCCTTTTGGTTTGGGAGAGAACATCCCAGAAGTTTAATTTAAGGTGAAGACAAGGCACAAGATTCATGGCCTTTAATTTGTGTGTGGTGGGTTTTTTTTTTTTTTTTTTTTTTTTTTTTTTTTTTTTTTTTTTTTTTTTTTTTTTTTTTTTTTTTTTTTTTTT
>JAACJT020000028.1:3327232-3347577 GCA_009936485.2 Gymnarchus niloticus | reverse complement strand
CCCAGAATTTTATTTTAAGGGGGAGACAAGGCACAAGTTTCTTGGCCTTTATTTTGTGTGTGGTGGGTTTTTTTTTTTTTTTTTTTTTTTTTTTTTTTTTTTTTGTTGGTTCCACCCTGCAATCTTGTGTTGTAAATGTCAGGAATTTAATAGCATATACAGTAACAACCAACTAGTGGCATTTCACCTGGTGTTCTACATTCTACCTCTGTCATAGACCTCTGTGCTACTCTTGGTCCAAAATGTAAAGTGAATTGCTAGTAGGGTTATGAAATACCAGCTACAAAATCTAAACTTTCTATGCAGAGAAGCACTGTTCAAGGTCTACTGACAGCTGGACTTTGAAACTCAGTGGTCTTGGTTTAATAACTGAACTTTTCAGATTTGCTTTCCCAAACTCTGGAAACACCTGAGCATAGGAAGTCTGATCTAGTGTAATCAGAAGCACTGGCATCTACTCAATAGCAACACTGAAGGGAAGCAGTGTGTGGTTGTTTTTAAATGTGAATTCTACCTGTGTGTTACTGACAGGCAGTGTTTTCCATTTTCTTTCAGGCTTTCTGTTAGCACTGTATATATAATTTTTGTTTGTTCCTGGGCCCCTAAACACTTTGGGCCAATTTTTGAAAAAGGAAATCCAGTTTCTGATTTATAAAAGCACTTTACTGTACCACATGACAAATGGTAGTTAACTCAAAGTAAAATTTCATAAGACTGTTGAAGAATTTTTGTACTGTTTTCTAAAAAAATAAACATTCAAACTTTGTATGGCGTTTTTGATTTCAGTTAAGGTGTGTGCATATTACTACATTTTAAGAAATTAGCTGCAGCAGTCAAAGCTTATGTTTGATTCACCTGTCTTCTACTCCTCCTAGTCAGGCTCACCTGTGGTCTAGTCAAATTATGGGATGCTAGTCCATCACAAGTCACATACATACACATCACGCTTTCAGTAATTTAGAGATTCCAATTTAGCATAGCTGTATTACTTCTGGACTGTGGAAGAAACACACATGCAGAATGGCAGTGGATTGATCCATTTTAGGGACATTTGTACAAGATAGACTTCCTGAATTTGGTTTATTTGTGTAGAAATTCTTAAATTCAGGATAACGTGTAGTGTTTTCATCCTTGCTGTGACTAAAATATTTTGCCACTCAAGAAGTTTAGATATTTTACTGAAAGAGTCATGAATTACTTCAGAAAGCCTTGATTTGGTCACAATTCCCATTTTCTGAATATCATACTTGTAGTTAAGTCTTGAAATTGAGTGGTATTCGATCATATTTATTAGTGAAATATTTAACTTCAGGGTTAAATGAAGTGATTTCTCAATATGAGATCAAGGAAGTTTCTGGACTGTTTTCTGCTAGAGACTGAAGGCATTTCCTGTCATTGTTCTCTCTGGGTTGGTGGTAGCTGTCGTGCGCTGTATTTTGATGGTGTTCCTTGATTGAAGGCCTGGAAGATGGCCGCCTGGAAGATCTGTTTGCCCCTGGCCACATTGCAGCTATAGTCATCCCCCATCTTATTCAGGAATGAGCAATTTTCTTTGGGGCCCCTGGTTATAAAAGATGAAATGCTTTTAAACAGTCGGTTGCTAATCTTTGGTACCCCCAGGGGCAGATCTAGGCATTAGTGAGATAACCACCCAGGGCATCACACGAAGCTCATGTTGACAGCTCTCCCACCCTCCCTGCTTTGGCCTTAATCTATCACGATGCACTTCTTTTTTTAGCCAATTCTTCAGATTGATTTTGCTCAGGTTGCCACATACACCAAAACCACCACTGGTACCCCCAGTATTTGTGAGCTATCTTTTTCATTATATTGAGTTCCAGTGTGTTCTTTTTTCCACAGTTAGAAGATCACATGTTCCCACCTCAATGTCAAGCTAGGGCTTGGAAGAAACGTTTGGTTTCTGTCCTTGTGCATTCATCATCAAACTCTGGGAGAGTAGCCTGTCTTGACTGTTGGTGTTGCTGTTCCTTGGCTGGACTGTAGGCGCTGCTGCTCCTTGGCTGTGACGTTTCCCGTATCATATTTAAACACACAGAGAAACTGATTACATCAAGTGCAGTGCAGGGCCACAGTCTGAAGCCTATCCCAGGAAGCACAGTGCATAAAAATGATACACTCTAGGTGGGATATCAGTCCATTGAGGGTAACTGAAGGACACCAATTCACTTAATCACATGTTTTTGGATGGTGGAAGGAAACCAGACCAGCCCCAGGAAATCCATGCAAACACAGGGAGCCAGGGGTGGGTCTCAAACCTTTTGTCCTGAAGGCATGAGGCAATAGTGTTAACCACTGAGCTACCATGGAAGTTTAGAGATTCCTGGGCTCACAAATCCAACTATTAAACAGCAATTGTACAATCGCTTCCATAAGAAAGGAAGTTTCACAGCAGGAACTGCTTCTAGACGAATTTAGAAAGCTCTGTCATGGCCCTAGCTTTCCAGTATTCCATCTTAGCACTGGAGTAGCTCAATATTTTTCAATGTGAAAATCCATTTATATTTTAAAGTCTGAGAGATTAAATCACTGGATATTTATTTATGGGCTGCCACACATGCTTTACAAAAGAATAAACCTCCACTTAGGACAGTTTTTTTTGTTTTTGGTCAGGCATGTTCACTCAGTCGTGATTGAGATTTTCTGGAATTTTTTGTCAAATTTACTGCCAATAACAGTTATACCGTTAATCAAATTTACAAATTGGAATCTTCAACGCCTTCATCCTTCTTTGAAAGAGTACTTCAAAAGTAAACTGCACATTACATCAACTGTGATTGCTATTGAGTTTTGAGAGGGGTTGTGCTGTGAGGGGAGAGTTTCCACCCAAAACCCTGGATCCAGGAAGATTATTTCTTACTAATACAAACACATGCATAAACCATACTAACTTGAGAATGGGACACTCACTCTCCTTAAAGGGTCTAAGTGAGTTAGATTCAATTCATTTTCAATTCCATTTTATTTATGTAGCACTATTTACGTAGAGTCCCCAGCTTGAGGTCCCCAGAGAAGCCAAGAGCAACAGGAACAAGGAAAAACTCTCTCAATCCCTCAGGAGCAAGAAACCTTGGGAGGAACCAGACTCAAGGAGAAAGCCCATCTTCCTCTGGCCCATACTGGGCAGTACAGATTTGTGGATACAGAATGATGTAGAAGAGAGAGGGTGTAACAGTACACACAGGCAAAAGCATGTTGGAGGAGGCAGGTGGGTAATGAAGTTAATGGCAGGTTTGGTGGCTCAGATAACAGCAAACTAGTGGAATGGACAGGCAGCAGGGAGGAAGGACATAGGTGGCTCAGCAGACAAACAGGGGAATCCCTTCAATGCGGACCTCCAAATGGAACACCCCAGAAAAATGGGAGGAGGGGGGAGAGAAAAGTACATGAGCAGGTGCAGAACAGAAAAGCAGCATACAACAACAGAAGGGGTGCGATTAAAAAGCAGGAGCTCCAGCAGGACTACATATGGGAGTATAACTATGGGGGCCAGGCCGGTGGGGACACAGGCAGGAGGAATCCCCGAACGGCAGCACTCCAAGAGTACATGGCACACTGGCTAAACAGTTCATCTAAAGTTAATGGCACGGATCTCCACCCAGCTCTGCACCTTAGACTATAGCCTGGCTGGGGGGAGTGCGTAACTACCTAATGTCTCGGTAAACTAAACAAGCGTGCTTTAAGCCTACACTTAAACAATGAGTCTGAATCAAACTCTGCTTTTGGAAAGCCATTCAAAGTATTATAGGTTAATAATAGTGTCTTAAAGTTAATGCAAAACTTTACAGAAAACCAATGTGATTGTGACATTATAGGAGTAATATGATTGAATGTCCTGGATCCAGATTGAACTGCAGCATTTTGCACCAGCTGAAGCTTGCATAAAGCCCCAGAGTTACAGCCAGAGAAAACAGCATTACAAAAGTCCAGTTTAGAACTTATAAAGGCACAGGTTCATTTTGCTGTATCATGGAAGGACAGCATCTTCTGAACCTTTGCTGTATTCCTCAGGTGGAGGAAAGTTGTTCTTGTTCTATTCTGAATGTGAGCATCAAAGGATAGCTGTGAGTTAATTAAAACACCAAGATTTCTAACCAGTGTGCTGGGTTTAAGAGAGAAACCATCAAATTTTTCACAACAATTTTTCATGTAGACCCGGTGTTAGGCAGACTTGACACAGCACCAGTGTACATTAGTTATGAATATGCGTGTATTTGCATGTTAGAGTTGTACACCTGGTATGCCCTATATGTAAAAGCGTTGTACTGTTATGTCCCCTTTGTGAGTGTTGTCATTTACCCACACAGCACTAACTGTCACTGTGTATAGCAAAGACTACAAGGGAAGCTCCGCCTTTTCTAAAATGTCTCGAAAAAAATTCGACAAACGTACTGTTGTGTTTATATTGCTATTACAACGAGCGTGCTAGAATGTGTTCAGCTTCATGGCTAGTTCATTCAGAATCAGCAATAATTTCTTGCAGGTCGTCTAACGTGATTTTTTTGTCATACATTCCCGCGGCAGCCCGATCCATTAAACCCCACTGAAGTTCAGCTTCACTGGACTTCAATGGCACTTCAGAATATGCTTTGTTTTCAGTGCAGCAAAGCTAGACATTTATTGGACAAATGCTTTACTAAATGTCATTTCCAGGGAAGCTCAGCATCCCTGGGAATAAATGGGGCAGTGGGCTGACCAGGATGCTAGGCTGCTGCATGATGATTGGAGGAACTGTCAGGGGGGCTGGACCTCTTTTTGATTGACGGCGTTTTGGCATCAGAGAATTTCAAGTTCAGTCCTATGCGGATTTTTGGGAAGTGAAGTTGTGAGACAAGCTGCTGCTCTTAGCCTATTTGCTAGTGATATAGCTCACTAGTTTCATTTGTACATATCCTACTGTAAATCAAAAACATATAACATTCTTGAGTTTGCCCCTCGTTTCAGTTTAGTAAAGTTTGTTCGTTTCTTTCAAACTAGGTCACAGGGGGCAATAATTGACTAATTTTATGATGTGGATCTAAAATGTGCTTCCCCTATTTGAAAGACCACCAGCCGCCACTAGTGTATAGCCATTAGTTGTTGGTGTGGAGAAATCGATAGAACATTCATCTTGTTAAGCTCAGGGTGTTGTCATTATTAAGGTGCTATGGAACTCTTTGCTGCCACATTGGTGTCAGAACTAGAGAACCTAGCCAAGCCACTCCAGGACATCAAGACAACAAAGACAAACCTGAAGGAAATTCCAAGAACCAACCGATACGCCTTCCTGGAGTAACCTGACAATGCCAGTGCACCCCTGCTTATCTGAATGGGCATGCCATGACCATCCACACCAGTAAAAAGGGAGAACGTCGGCCAGATGTGGCACCCAGACCAACCACAATCCGGGGCTAAAATGTTTACGTCAAATTTATTGTATAAGATCTCTCACCCACCCAGGAACTTTAACAGAGACAGTGATACAAAGCAAAAGCCACAGTCACCTGTTAAAAACATGAACTGCGGCTGTAGAAATGTGTTTGAGGGGATGGATGAGGATCTCTGCGCCCTGAATGAGATCTACACCCGTCCAGCAACAGCAACAAGTTTCAGCAATTGATGTGTAAGAATCCATGCCACCATCCAAAATATCCCTGTTATTTCTAATAGCAGGTGGTCTGGTAGCATTAGAAAGAGCCAGCAGAAAGGTTCAAATAAGTATAATTTAATTAGCATGAAGTGTGTCAGTCTTAATTAAGTAAAGCTAGATCTGCAGGTTCTTAAAACTGGATTACTAAATGTTCGCTCACTCAACAACAAATCGTTCATAGTAGGCGAGCTGATCGAAAACAAGAATCTGGATGTTATCTTCCTTACCAAGACTTGGCTTAATAGTAATGATGTATCTGTACTTAATGAAATGTGTCCTCCTAATTTTAGTTTTTTAAACATGTCTAGGATAAACAAAAGGGGAGGTGGTGTAACATGTTTTTTTCGTAGCACATTATGCATTAAGCAACTGTCTTTTGGGGACTTTCCTACATTTGAATACCTTGCAATGCATCTCAAGTGTGATAAATCTCCTCATTCTGGTTATTTATCACCCACCTAGCGTTACCTCAGATTTTCTTAATGAGTTTGAGGACCTTCTCTCACATATTTTAACTGATTTTGAATACATTTTAATAGCTGGTGATTTTAACATTCATATAGACATGGTCACAGAATCTAAAAACATTGAATTTATGAGATTACTCGACTCATTTGACTTTTTGCAGCATGTGTCTGGTCCCACTCATAAACTCAGTCATACCCTAAACTTAGTGATATCCCATCGTTTAGACATCAAGGTTACTCAAATAGCAGATGTTATGGTTTCTGACCATTACTGTGTCTTCTTTGAGTTGTCAGTGTACACCACGAGCTTGAATGATAAAAGGAAGGTTATTAAATGCTATCTTACAGCTGATTCGGTTGACGAATTTAGTGACCTCATGCTTTCTCTTCCTCCCCTGGAACTCACACAATCCTGTAACACAACTGTGGAGAGTTTTAATTCGAGAATCACTGACTGTATTAATATTATTGCCCCTCTGAAAACTAAGACTATATCAGATAGAATGAGAGCCCCATGGAGGAATACAAGTCCAATTTTAAAGCTCAGAAAAGACTGCAGACGTGCACAAAGGAAATGGAAGCACACAAAGCTAATGGTTCATTATGATATTTACAAGAATAATTTGAAAACCTTAAATAGTGAACTGAAGCATGCCAGAAAGCATTACTTTTCTAATCTAATAGAAAATAACAAAGACAACCCCAAATTCCTTTTTGCTACTATTGATAAATTGATTAACCCCGCTCCACCTATCTCATCTGAGCTTCTCACAGTTGATAAATATTATGAATTTGCAGCCTTCATTAATGACAAAATCAGAGCTATAAGAGAAAACACAGTGAGTCCTTGTCCCCCAAACCTGGATGTTAATTCACCACACTGTATCACTCAGAGTAGTCTGTCCATGTTTTCTCTTGTTGACATTAACTCTCTGAACAAAGTCATGTTTATTTTGAACTCCTCAAGCTGCATCCTTGATCCTCTTCCCACAAAGTTTTTAAAACAAGTTCTAAGCTCATTGTTAGTAGATGTTCTGAATATTATCAGTCCTTCTCTAAAAGAAGGAATTTTTCCACAATGTCTCAAAACCGCTGTTGTCAGGCCTTTACTCAAGAAAAGTAACCTTGATGGTTCAGTGCTCATAGTAAGTATAGGCTGATATATAATCTTCCGTTTCTTGGTAAAATAATTGAGAAAATTGTGTCTGTTCAGTTGATTGATTTTCTCAACACTAATAACCTCTATGAGATGTCTCAGTCTGACTTTCGGGCACGCCATAGTATGGAAACGGCTCTTCTCAAAGTGCTAAACATTTCGAGGCTAAACAGAGACTTAGGTAACCCCTCTATTCTTGTCCTTGTTCTCAGTGCTGCCTTCGATACAGTAGACCATGAGATTCTGCTGAACAGGCTGCATACATGGGTTAGCCTCTCTGGTACAGTCTTAGATTGGTTCAGATCTTATCTACATGAGTGTCAATATTGTGTTGCACTTGGTTTCCATGTCTCAAAGCGTCAAACTATCATATGCGGAGTTCCCCAAGGCTCAATTTTAGGCCCTATATTATTCAATCTATACATGTTACCGCTGTCAAGTATAATAAATAAATACAAAATTAGATTCCATCAGTATGCAGGTGACACACAGTTATATCTGTCATTAGCTCCTGATGCTCATGGGTCTATCTGCTCCTTAGTTAAATGCATTGATGACATAAACTCTTGGATATAAAAACTTTTTGCAACTGAATAAGGAAAAAACAGATGCTTCTTATTGTAAATGAAATACAGAGGAAGGAAATACTGGTGTACTTAGAATCAATGTCTCTGACGGCCAAACAACAAGTTAGGAACCTGGGAGTCCTTTTTGACGGTGATCTTATCTTTAATAGCCATATAAGCAACGTCTGCAAAACTGTATACTATCACCTCCATAATATCACCAAATCCGGAGTATGCTGTCATCTGTTGATGGTGAAAAACTAATACATGCTTTTGTTTCACGTAGAATAGATTACTGTAACACACTGTTGGCTGGCCTACCTCAAAAATCTATTACAAATTTACAGTGGGTTCAGAGTGCCGCTGCTAGAGTGCTAACACGTACTAGTCATAGGGATCATATTTCACCTATTCTTAAAGCCCTTCATTAGCTTCCAGTGTCTTTTAGGATTGATTTTAAAGTTCTTTTATTAGTTTTTAAATGTTTACATGGTCTTGCCACACCGTACCTCAGTGACATGATTGTAAGGTATGTCCAAGGTAGATCACTTAGATCATGCAACAGAAATTTATTGGTCATTCTCAATATCCGGCTGAGTAGGGAGAAGGCAGCTTTTATTTACTATGGTCCCAAACTCTGGAACTCTCTCCTTGAAAACCTGAGAGCTACTGCTTGTCTGAGTACTTTCAAAACTAGGCTGAAAACACATTTGTTCACCATTGCATTTAATAACTTGTGATGATGAGTTAATGAATGTGTTTATTTACTTTTTACTTCCGTATTTACCTTTAAATTTTAAACTCTTTCATGCTTTTTAATCTTATTTTAAATTTCTGACTTTCTCTAATTTTTGTTGTTATTTCTCTACTTTTTAAAAAATGCCTGCAAAGCACTTTATAAACCCTGTAGTTGAAACAGTGCTATATAAATAAAGATTGATTGATTGAATCAGAGAAGCAAGCACAATCCTGAACATGCCCCACCATAGTGGCTAACAATGCTAGAACTGTAGCTTGTTCAAGTTTGCCAAGTGGCACCACGCAATAGTTGGAGCCCTAAGGAAATGAGGTTTCACCTGGCTGTAGAGGAAGAGGTGCTTCTTCCCTGAAGAGGAAGAGGAATTCTAAGCTCAGGTCACCACAGAGGCTGGCAGATGCCCTCATGAGGGTGTTGAACCCCGGGGCATGGCATCAATAGCAGCATTTCATAGGAAATGCTGTTTCTGGGGCTCACAGTGGCTCAGTGGTTAGCATTGTTACCTCCCACCTCCAGGGTTACAAATTCCACCTATGGCTCAGCAGTGTAGCATTTCTATGTTCCCCCGGTGCTTTGCAGGTTTCCTCCAACAACATACATTATAAGCTAATTGGCATGGCTTATCCTTAGTGTGTGATTAGGATTGCAATCAGTTGGCACCCCATCCAGGGTGTTCTTGTTGTGTCGCCTAGGCTGCTTAGGATAGGCTCCAGCCACCCCCCAACCAACTCTGAAAAGAATTAAGCAGTTTGATGAGTAATTTTACTGTTATAGACTATTTCAATCATCTCCTTTTCAGCATATTTTTAAATATTCAGTTTATAGTTACATGAAAACAATTATAGCTTACATTCCATTTATATCATTAACTATTTACATCATTAACTATTCCAACAACATGATGTTCGGCTATAGGCTGATGACTGATTACCGAACAGGTGTGCCAGTAAGTATGGCTATTATAAAACACACTGAACGAGCTGACTATCGTTTTTTGTTTTTCTGTGATCGAGTTTGGTATGTGGTCTGCAAGATTGTTATTTTAGAACCGCAGTCGAATTTTAGTCAAAGCAAGACAGTTTACCTTTTATTTGACACCGGAACGCTTAAAATTACTGCTTAACTCAAAGTGCAGAAAATGTTTGAGACTGATTGAAACTGACGCTTTAGTATGAAATGTTCTATGTATCCGTCGGAGTGCTGGAGAACTTGATTTATCAACACATAGAGTTCCAGGCTATTGTAATAGTGATGGCTTCGTCGAATCACGCACGGATGCTTCTTAAAGCAAAACTACGCCGGCTACTTGGGGAAACCTTCACGAGATCAATGTACGTTGAAGCTGGGCATTTAAAAATGTTCTTGTAAGGGGCAACTTAACCCGATATAACGTTATGAACTAGATATGTTCATCTGGGGCACAAGTTTCACTTAAACCAAAGTTAATTGGTGTCTAACGTGTTGCTTCAGTTTTGCTTATCCTTGCCAGTGGTTGTATACTTTGTTTTAACTTGTCCTTTATGGTCTCCTTTTGGACTTTGGATGGCAACCGATTTCTCGCATTCAGGTTTTCCTTTTTGGGGGACATTGTGTGGACTTTGATGGTGGTGCCACAGTGGAGCTCTGCAGAAGGCTCGTCCTGGATTAAGGATGGTCTGTGCCTGGGGCAGCTCAGCTGTTTGTATCTGGATGGAGATGGTTTGTGGTGTTGTGGCACTAAAGACATGTAGTGATTGGAGTGTCACTGGTTATTTCCCATTTTAGCTTTTTTTTTTTTTTACTGAGTAGCCTCATGCTCGGCAAACTGTTAATCCTTCGAACATGCTTGGGGCTGTAATAAAGGTGAGAATTTAAGCCTCAAATTTCAATCTACGAGGTCAAACGTGCATTAATTGATACTACTAAGCGACTTCGCTCGAAACTAAACGCCCGGTGAAAACACCTGTAATTCAAGGGTCAGGTGTGTATTTGGGGCCGAGAGCGTAGTGCTTGACAAGTTCTTAATTTGTATGTTGCCAATCTTTGATTCTTCCTTTAATAAAGTTTTTAATTTCGTCTCCGACCTGTTTTCTAATAGCCGCTGCCAGCTTCCTCAAACCTACTGGAAGCAGTTTCGGCTAACTTGGTTATAGCTTAAAACCGTTAAGGGCCTGCTTTCGTTTTTCAAATGCCGCTGGAGCTGAGCCACGTAACGTATTGTAGTTGTGAATAAACCTCTGCCTGCTCTGCCTCTTACTTTCCTTTAAGCAGAGTGCGGTTAAGTGCTACATCTACATTTGATGCGATCGACTCACAACCTGTTCTTGACTCTCACTATAGCAGCCATGCACTCTGCCTAACTGGCCCGTGGATGCGTCACCACCACCCATCCATTACCAGCCCAAGCTGCTCCTGATTAATTATAAAATCAGGATGCTTTAAATGATGTTTTCGGTGTCGGCACTATTAGGGTGCATTATGAAGTTAATTTGGGTGATTACCTAAATTGCACGTCTTCCCCTCTTTTTTCAAAGCCAGTTTCCAGACGAACAGGCAAATTGTTGGGCTATCTGATGACGTCATATGCGCGACAGCTGGGTCTTTCCAGTGTAATTTGTCTTCTACTAAACATGGCGGCCAAGGGATGCTTATTTGTTGTATGTGAAGACTAAAGGGGAGTGAGCGTTACTCTGATTCAGGTTTAAAATTGCTCGCTACCCGAACAGTTCTTAGCTTTTGTTCCGTTTTAGTTCCGCGGGTATGAAAGTGTTGTGCCTGGACGATGCTGAGATCCACCGGTTTCTTCCGTGGGATTGACTGCCCGTTTTATTTCGAAAGCCATACCGGGAGGAGCGATGGAAATAACTGCAATAGACCGTACTGTCATTTCAGGCACAGCAAACAGAGGAGGGACTCTTTTAACCCCGTCAATAATAGAAAACCACTGCAATCCTGTTTCAGACAAAAGGGTGAATTGCCTTATTTGAAATGTTTTATGCACGTATGCTTTGTATTCGTTTCGTCGCTTTATTATTGCCGGAATAAAGATTGCTAGTTGAGTAGCCATTATAGAAGCAGACTACGGGGGGGGGAAGTGGTGCCAATACATATTCTCTATGATATCTTATAAAAAGTTCAGAATGATGTCGTTCAGTGACAGCACAATGTATACTACGTATTTAATCAAGTATTTTCGCGCCGGTCCCATCCAAGTAATGTTCTGTCCTGTTGACCGGAAAGCGAGCAGAATAAACTGTTCTGTCTTTTTAAATTGATTTAATCTTGGAGCATCTAAATGCTTTCAGTCTCATGCTCGTTTTCAACAATAATTCCTCTAAGTCAACATTTTTATTCACATTTGACGTACGTTTTACGTCAATGAAACAGGCGTCTATGATATAATCTGTGATGTTACTGTTTTGACTGCCTTCACAGCTTAATAAACGTTTGAATAATTGACCTTTTTAAAACGAGTATTAATTAATTTGAATACTAAACCGTAAAATATGAATTACTATGCTATTTTTTCTCTTGACAATGTACAGCTATTGCTAAATTTTGCTGTCATTGTACTGTTTTAAGTTTGTGTTATACAATATTTTTTAATTTATTGTTTTATGATTGTTTAATACTCGGTTTTGTCTCTGCAGAAACAGACTGTGACCCATACAACCCAGAGGTACAGAATGGGGATTCTGTGTCTGATGTGGTCTCCTTGGATCAAGGTGCCCTGGAGCTGGAGCTGGTCAACCGTGCAATTGAAGCTATGCGCAGTGAGGTGGAGCGTGAACAGAAGAAGCTCTCGCGCATTGGTGACCAGCAGTATGACCCTACTGCCAGTAGCATCCAGGCGGGTGCCAAAAGACACAAGGGTTCTTCTGCTTCGCCCCTAGAGTATGACCCAAGTAGCTATCAAATAAGTCCAGCTGCTGATTATAATCCAACCCCCTGCTCCAGCAAGTATACCTTGGACTCTGATGACCAGAACACCTATGCAAGTGCCCTGGAATATGTGCCCACTACTGTCACCAAAACAGCCACAAAAAAGCCCATTCCTACCTCCCAGACTCACCGTTTCCCCCCTTCAATCCCCCCGACAAATCCCGCTTCTTCCTCCAAGTGCAAGTACACATTGGACAACTCGAAACCCTCCACTGATCTGGAATACGACCCTCTCTCCAATTTTTCAGCACATCCAGGGAGCAAAAATGATAAGAGTGCTAAAGAGCAGAAGTCTGTGGGTGTAGCAGGAGTCGTGGGACTGTTGGTGGGCAAGAAGAGGAGCCATGCTGCTATAGTGGAGAAGAAGACAGTAGATGATGCAGAAGATAGTTATATACCAACCCTAAAGAAGCCAAGGCAGCAGCCAGCAGCAGTCATCAATTCCAAAAAGTATTCTGCGAGTTTTTCAGAGTCTGATGAAGAGAGTTCTGGGACGGAGTACAGGCCGACGCTCATCAGCCGCCTCCAGAGAAAGAAGAACAGATCTGGGCCTAGGGAAGACCCCGGCAACAAAGGCAGTGACAGAAGTGAATGTGTGACAACCGCAAAGTTGAAGTGGCAGCTAAGCTCAGATGCTAAAGGGGAGGAGAAGTCAGCATTGGGTGACACGGAGGACTCGGAGAGTCTGGATCTCAGCACAGAAGATGGTCAAGCCACAGGGAAGAACATGGCAAGTGAAAGCAGTTGTAAGAAAAGCGGCAAAGCAGAAAAAGTGGACAAGGATCAGAAGGAATCCTATAAAAAGGGTTGTAGTTTGAAGGAGAAGGCAGGTTGTGATGGAGGAGATGGAAAAAGGACTGTTGTTAAGAAACTGGGCAAAGCAGAGCTCAAGAAGGATAACAGAGGTGAGGGAGAGCGTGCAGAAGAGATGGTCCGGGTGAAAGATGGTAAGACCAAGAGCAGTAAGGATTTGCAAAAGGTAAGGGGTGATGGGAAGAGTTCCAAAGTGGAGAAGAAAGGGGAATGTGTGCAGAAAGAGAGAGAGGGCCAAGAAAGCCGTTCCAAGAAGCTCGGTGCTTCTGACAAGCCTGGAAAAGGGCTATCCACGAGTCATGAACCGAAGAATGGTAAACTGGAGAGCAGCAGACATATGAAAGACAAGAAGGGCTATCGGAGTGATAATAGTAGTAAAGAGAAGATGGCTGAAATCAAAAAATCTTCTGATGGCAAAACATCTAAACTTAAGAAAGTGAAACCAAGGTCCTTGAGTCACGCCGATCTGTTTGGCGATGACAGCGCTGAGGAAGAGGAGGGGAACGTGGTGAGAAAGTCAGCAGCGGCCTTCAAGAGGAGAAGCGTGATGATTAATAGGAGGACAGCTTCGGAGCTTGTTATCTCTTCCTCAGAGGATGATGGTGGGGAGCAGGAGGACCAGGTCATTGGTAACAATCATGACTACGACCGTGATGGCTTTAGTGGCGGGAGTGAAGAAGAATACTCGAACCTGCAGGTGGACTTGGATTTTGACTCTGATCCTATGGAGGAGTGCCTTCGCATATTCAATGAATCGAAGGACGTGAAGACAGAGGACAAGGGGAGACAAGCAAAGCAGGTACAGTGTCTGTCAGCGAGAAGGAATGGGGGAGCCATGTCCAAATTTAGCCAATGGATACGTTGCACAAATCCCATGGACAAGTGGGCTTACTCACAGTTTTACTTATTTTGTTACTTTCTGTACCAATTGCTAAACGTAAATATGTGTATGTTTTAAAGATCTTGATTAAGTCTTAGCGTAAAGCACCTCACAGCTCCCTGTTTCACACTTGCTGATTGTGACTAGGGTTTGCATGGTGACCAGGCATAAATGACTATGCTCTCCTTTCACGTTACTCCTGTCATGTTTTGGCTGAGTTCAGAAAGAAACATCGGCTTGGAAAGAGAAGAAAATTTAGTGCTAGGTATCTTAAAAGGAAAAGCCGTCTTTAAAGTTGGGGACATGGATGCTTTTCTTTGTCGACTGAGCAGGCAGCTCTTGTAAGGAAACATGTAAAACCAGTTAAGCCACTGCTTTGGTTCATAAGCCAGAGGGAGCAAATTCAGGGCCACTTGAGCTGTATTTCCAGAGATTTCCAGATGCTTTAAACATTCCATGTGTTAATGAAATGCCAGGAGATGGTGATCGATTTCCTTATAATTGCTTCAGTAAAGCTTTTGAATGTGAAGTCCAGCACGTGCTGGGCCTTGTTGTGGACAGGATTGGCCAGTTTGGCGCTGACAGATTTGGTTTGTTCTCTTCAGTCGCAGCCAGTTAAAGAGGCCGAGGAGAATGACGGCACAGAGAGCACTTTAACCACTCTCTTTCCTGGTCAGAAGAAAAGGGTATCCCATTTTTTGGCCAAAGGAAACGTGAGTATGGTGTGTGTGTGTGTGTGTGTGTGTGTGTGTGTGTGTGGCTGTAATAGTCAGGCCGTGTGCTGTGTTCAGATCATTTTTCTATTAATTAAACTGAGTTAGCTGGCAGTTTGGTGCACCTTCTCTGCAGTCCCTAGTAGCTTATTTCTGCTATGCGTTTGCTTTTCTGCAAGCAGTGATTATTCGAACTCGGGTCAATAAGTTGCCCAGATTCCTCGGAAGACATGGATTGTTTCTCCATACCTGGCAGGCCGAACCGACCCCTAAACCTGTGGTGCGACCGTACCGCAGGCCAACTGCTCAGGAGATCTGTTACCAGCGTATGCAGATTGCGCAGCAGCAGGCGGCACAACTGGCCGCAGCCGTCAAGACCGAGGCCGCCACACTCAGCCCTGCCTCTGCCAGCGGTGGGGAAAAGAAGAGGGTGGCCCATCGCCCCAACCCTGCTCTCGCTGCTGCAGGTTCTGACAGTCTTTTTTTTCTTTTTTAACCCCATGTATCCCGTGCGGTTTATGTCAGCGCTGGAGCCGCATGTCACAAATCGGGACTCGGTCCGCAGGTCCTGCCGTGGCCAAGCAGTCAGGCAGCGGGGCTTCTCTGGGTTCACCTTCAGTGAAGTCTCACACGTTTGCCGGGATCCTTTCCAAGACCACGTCCACCTTGGCACAGAAGAGGGTGGCGCACACCCCCACGCTGAAGGTGGGGTTAGCACTCGTGCTCCTCAGGTGTTTCCACGACGATATGGAAGCACGGTGGTGTGGCGCAGCGAACTCGTGCCTCGGTGGTTGGGGGTTTGGTTCTTGCCCCCCAGCTCTGTTGAGTGTGTGATGCCAACTCGTTTGTGTGGTTTTCCTGTAAGCACTCCAGGTTCTAAATATCCTATAGTGTGAGATTGTGTGCACCCTGGCATCCCATCCAGGTTGTCTCCCGCCGGGTGTTCTCAGTTTCCTGGGGTAGACTCCATGCTTACCTCTACACTGTACTGTAAGGTGTTTTGGAAGAAGGATGAAGAGGCTTGTAAAGTACAAAAATCATCAGCTCTGTAGGCCGTAATCCCATCTGTGAATAACATTTCTAATATGCTAATCTGAGCTGTGCATAGAAGATATGGAAAGAAATTTTGTGTGTCTAATCTCAGATTGTTGTTAAAATAACTTTCTTGATGTGGTAAACGTCAGATGGATGTTGTGGCATCACTGCTGTCTGATTGAACCTGACCACAGCTCCTCACCTCGTCCTAGAGCTCTTCCCTGAAGAGGCCGGTCATTCCCACAGAGTTCGGGGCCAAGGTGCCGACGGGCGTCCGCCAGCGATACCTCAATACGTTCATCGACGAGTGCCTCAAGTTCTGCACCTCTGAAGAGAGCGCCTTCCAGATGGTATGCAGCCATGGTGCTGGAGAGACATCCAATGGAATTTGTTTAAAGATTGTGTTTACATTTTTGTGGAGCATGTTTATAGAGGCTAGAGAGTGTCTCAATGTACCGGCCTTGGTCCATGTACAATGTCGGTCCCAATCCTTGTTTGGTGGGACCAGATGTATACTGAACCTTCTGCCCTGTGGAAAATGTATGATGAATTGGGCCCCTGTCTCTCTTTCAGGCTGTGGATGAAGAGAAGATGGTGTATGACCGGAGTAGCAGCAAGAACATCTACCTGAATGTGGCTGTCAACACGTTGAAAAAGCTACGCAGTAAGAGCAGCACCCCAGCTCTGGCTGCATCCAGTACGTACACATGGTGCTCGACCGTTAACCGTGCAGTGTTGACGCTGGTCGTTGTTGCAATAAAGTGCAACATATTCATATGATCAGCTGTGCTGGTCTTGGTTGTAACAGTGGCTTCATTGCAACTTTCTCCACAGAGAGTCCAGCTGTGAAGGTCAACAAAAAGTCATTGTCCCACGAGGAGGTGCTGGGGGGACGTTTGGCTGCCAAGACCAGCTTCACTGTAAACAGGATGGGGAGGCAGCAGGAGGAAGACCTCACTGGTGATTCGCTGTTGCTCTCACTCTCATTCTGATTGAGCACTCTAGATATGTCCCTCCCCAGCTGTCATCTCTCCATATTTACATTAAAGAGAAACTCTGACAAGAAGTGAGTCAGTTTTTCAAGGGGAACTTGTCAGGACCTCAAGGTCATTCATTATGTAGGTCAATGAGTGACCTAGAACAGTTGACTCCAATAAACATTATCCCCTCTTCATTAATGGACACTAATTAGTTTCAGAGAGATAGTTTCAGAACATAGCGAGCTGGGTGGAGCTACCCAAAAAGAGATCATACTGTAACTTTTCAAGCAGAGGTTTATCCTACTGAAGACACGCTGTGTCTCCAGTAGGGTTGTACAGATGGGGCTTCCCCGTCATTTCATACAGGTGTCACTTCCTCACTTACCAGCACCGTTTCTGGTTGTCAAGCCAAAGGTCAAATAATATGCAAGGCTGGCTAAAGCAACCCCTTCATGCTGCAGTTCAATTCACCTTGTTTTTCTAAAACTCGCTTCCCAGCATAGGTTCCCCAGAGCACTTTTCATATAAATGTATAAACAACAACGCCTGAGGATAGTAGTTGGCAAGGAAAAAAAAATCACTCAATTCTGTTACTAGCTCAACTGGTCCCTGGGCCCTTTTGAGTTGGTTCTTATGGGTGTAATGTGTAGTAACAGGGGTGTATGTGTTTTGTCCCAGGAGCCACCTTATATAAAAAGCTGAAGGCCTACCAGTTAACTGAGGAGCAGCTCCATGAGCATGGTTACCCAAGACCCCACCCTGAGCACTCGGGTCGAGCCATTGTCTATAACGTCCAGGAGAAGAAGAATACTGATCGTGAGTGATTTTTATTTTTTCTCCCCCCCCTCCCCTTTTATTGGCGCCCTCTGCTGGTGTGCTGCTGTATTACATGCTACCCTTTTTGCTCACTGTCCTGTTTCACCAGCACTGGCTAAGGTCTGCTGTCGGTGTGGGACAGAGTACCGGGTCACGGCCAACGGCAGCTGTGTGAGGAAGGAGGAGTGCACCTACCACTGGGGGCGCCTGCGTCGGCACAAAGGTGGCACTTTTTTGTTCTTTTTTTGTAACGGTATTTCCAGGCAAAATAACTAACTACTGGAAGGCCGAGCAAGACGTAATTATCATGACTACAAGTATGATGTGCTCCTGTACAGGAATACAAGCTACAAATACAAACACACCCATATATGTCTGCAATGTGTTACAGTGGTCCATTTACAGTATGGCGAGCGGTTTCAGCCTTCCCTGTCATTATCACTATGGGTACTGAGCAGGTCATGGTCTTCCATAAGGCTTCCCCAACCCTGCTCCTTTACCCAGAGACCTACAGGCCTTTTAAGCTGCATCTTAATTGGTGCTAGTTGTCATGACACACTGATCAGTTGGTTACCTTGTTAATGAGGTGTCCCAGTTGTGCCGAGAGGGGAGGGGGGCATCTGGTTCCCTTGTTCGGAGAGGTTTGTAAAGCCTGCAGCATTGTGGAACGTCATCTCCCTGGACTGGGAAAGAAGATTGGGAGAGGTTAGAAAGTAGACCAGTGCTTGAATGGCCGTAGGCTCTTGTTTTTGTTGACGTGTTAGTGTGCCCCGCCCCTTGACTGGCTGTGGCTGATCCAGTGAACCCCCCCTGTATTTAGTGCCTGGGGGCTGGGAGACTCAGTACAGCTGTTGCTCAGGGACCGTGGGCTCCCCTGGTTGCCAGGTTGCCAAGGTAAGCTTAATTTGGTCCCGTGTTTATGGCGTACGTCAAGTGTACCAAAAATGTATTCAGTCGCCTCAGTTTCTAATAACTCTGAGGACTTCAGAAGTAGCTTCGAGAGTGGCTTTGAAAATATCGGTGTTGCATGATATGGTCTTCCAGATGCAGACCCTCTTCTATACACAAGGTGGCAGTGTTGTAACAGTTTTTACAAATACAGCTCATCTTCATGTGGTAATGTATGCTGATGCTGCCAGGTGTATCTGAGAATGCGAATCACTTAGTTTGCTGAATTAGTGTTGGTTTTTCATTTTATATCGATTATATGGGGTGTGTCTTAGTGCTGCTCGACGTATGGTGATGAGATGGAGTATTCTTTCCTTGTGGTGTTGAATGAGGAAATGATCCATGTCCCGGTTTATGCCCTTAGCAACATGTACAGGATGGGCGGAAGGAGGCCTTGGATGGCTACGTCAAGACCTTCAGCAAGCCTCTGCCCGCCAATGGGAATGCAGGGGTCTTCGCACTGGACTGTGAAATGGTTTGTAGCCTTTTGGAGTCTCTTCTGGAGGTGGTCACTAGTAGATGACAGGTGGATGGAAATTTAAATTTCACTACAGAGGAGCAGAAGTTTTAAAGCCTCATTTAGTGCCAGCATTGATTGGTTAGTTCAGGATACTCCGACCCACCACAGGTTTTGAGGCCTCATTTGTCACCTCGCTGCTTTCTTGTGTACGGTTTTTGTTTCGTCTGGAAGCTTCTCAGAAGCGTTTTGTCTTCTCCCCATCCAGTGCTACACCAAGCATGGCCTTGAACTGACTAGGGTGACCGTCATAAACTCGGAGCTGAGGGTCATCTACGACACATTCGTGAAGCCCGAGAGCAAGGTGGTGGACTACAACACACGGTGTGGCCCCTGGACACTGGAATCACACAGTGAATGGAAGGACTGACAATCCAGATTACTCTCACAGAATTTAAGAATCCCCTACATATCTCATTTCATCACTTTGTTTCCATCTTCTCTGCGTCATATCATGCTTAAAGCACAGCTGACATCCCCCCTACTCCCTCCCCGAAGCCCCTTTCTCATTTGTAAAGCAGTCAAGTGAACATCATTCGGAGGAGCCTGATATGCTGCCTGGCTCTCTTCGTTGCAGACTTAAACTCTTAGGGCCGGTTTCAAAAACACTGGTGAAACCTAATCTTAGTCTAAGTCACCCTCTTACAGGGAAAGCCTGGTGAAAAATGAAACTTGAGATTCATCTTGTATCTTTGTTTTTGTGGATGTTAGCAAAATTAGACTAAAAACTCAAAAAAAAAAAGCAACATAGCAACATTTCTATACCAAGCATGCACTGGGTGATCAGCTGTGTGTGTAAGTTTAATTTTTCCGCAGACAATCCCTTTAAGAGAGTGATTTAGCAGACGTTAGATTTAATCTGTTTTAGAAACAGGCCTTTTTAAACCTTACATAAGCTTAATTTTTATTCCCCCCCCCCCAGGCAGCAAAAGTCCCAGAAAATGAAAGTACTACAAGACTATAGCTCGGTTACACCAAGAATAACCCTCAAAGCTTGCTAAGCTGTTGCTCTTTCATAGTTATTTTTGTATTATTTATATACACCACTTTCCCCCTTCCTTTCCTTCACTTTCTCCTGCCACCTCCTCCTCCCCCCCCCCCACCTTCCCCTACATCCTCTTCTTTCACC
>JAACJT020000028.1:3305739-3327132 GCA_009936485.2 Gymnarchus niloticus | reverse complement strand
AATAAATAAGCCAAAATTTAGTTTAATTTTTTTTACAAAAGAGCATTTTTAAAAATTTCATAATCATAACAACCCCCCCCCCCCCCCCCAAAATGCAGGTTCTCAGGCGTGACCCAGGAGGACCTGGAGAACACCACCATCACCTTGCGTGACGTCCAGGCTGTGCTGCTCAACATGTTCAGCGCTGATTCCATCCTCATCGGACACAGCCTGGAGAGCGACCTCTTCGCACTTAAGGTGTGCCCAGTCCCATGAAGTGCCACACCCTGCCATGTTGCTCACCAGCCCCCGATGGGACTCTCTCACCACTCTTGCCCCTTTGACGTCCCGTTCCCTCATGGTTCCTGGTTCTCTTCCAGCTCCTTCATGGTACCGTGGTGGACACAGCCATTGTCTTCCCCCATCGCCTGGGCCTGCCCTACAAGCGGGCCCTGCGAAGCCTCATGGCAGACTACCTCAAACGCATCATCCAGGACAACGGTGAGCGGCTTAGACGTGGCTGCCGACGCAAAAGGAGGCTGTTTGCAGGCGTGTGCGGCTGGGTCTTCCAAATTCAGGAGTTCAAATACACCAGCTTAACCTGATGACTCTGCAGCTTTGGATCCAAAAGTTTGGAGTCAGAATTCAGTAGAGAGCCTTAAAATTTACTGCCTCTTTGGGTTCCTTGACTAAAGGTTATTTATTTTATTTTATTATTTTTATTTTTTTTTTACCTAAGACGTAACAGTAAATATTCAGTGCATATTATGATTACATGATACTGTGTCCAGTTAATAGACAGTAGTTTTATTAGTAATTGTAATAATCAGGAGGTTGTTTTGTGTATATTTTGCGGTGTAGCCCTGTGTTGACAGCAATGTTGAGGCGTGATACTTGCTTAAGGCGCTTTATTAGTTCCATAACAGATGCTACCCTCTCCTCCCTTGCCTCTTCTGGCTCCTCCCCTTTCGAGCTGCCCAACACCTTGCCTGTAAATCTCCTCCTCACCCTAGAGGCCCATCTCGCCATTTCACAGTCCACCCCAGGAAGCAGAATAATATATGCAAAAAAAAAAGTTATGTCATTATGTTCTAAATAAAATTACGTCATGAGCATAACTCAAACTAAAGAAAAATGATTGGAATTCAGGTAATAATGTTATTCTAAAATAATACAAAATTAAAACTGGATTAAGAGCAGAAGGAAGCCTGGGTTCTAAACTGCTTGCACAGCTTGCAGCCTCTCAGGAGACTGCCGACATCCTACTTTCAATATTGCAGCGAACAATGTTTTAGATCTCCTTTATTATCCAACTGCAACATTGTGTTCCCATCACATTACATGTGCCTCTCATGATCTTAATAGGTGGTCTAGAATTGGCTGCTGACGTATATTACAGTGATAACTGGAGAATTTCTGTGCACCCTGGTTAGACTCCGCTAAGTCAGGCTCTGCAGTGAGACGTCGTCATTCAATAGCAGGTTCTCGTCTGAGGTAGTCTTGGTTGGCACAGAAACCGCATCAGTGCAGTATCCCTGTTACAGACCTCTCCCCTTGTTTTTCCAGTTGAGGGGCACGACTCGAGTGAGGACGCCAGCGCCTGCATGCAGCTGATGATATGGAAGATTCGGGAGGACGCCAAGGTGAAGAGATGACTGGGGTCCTGGTTGGCTCACTGCGCGGCCCGGGACTGAAAGCAGCGCCTTAGAGGGGGCTGCGTATGGCCTGGCGCCGGGGCCCGGTGCTCGGTGGCTTCAGCTCTGGCGAAGCTGGAGGTCAGGGAGAGTCTGGTGGAATGCGGAATAAGGCTGTCACACTGGTCATGCCAGTCAGGTAGCCTGCTGCATTCTTTGAAGCAAGGCTTGTCCAGCAGTGCTTCCTCCATTACCAGGATCCTTGTTGTTGTTGTTGTTATTATTATTGTTGTTGTTGTTGTTGTTGTTGTTGTTGTTGTTGCTGTTGCTGTTTTATTGGTTTCTTTCTTGGCTGAATCCTTCAGCTGAAAATGAGTTGGGCGGGCTCTGTGAATGACGTGTATGAATTTTCCATGTAAGAAGTCACCTGCTGGGCCATTGGTTAATTTCCTTTTGTTTACAGTTAGGTCTAGCTGTCATGGATTTAAATTCCTTTTTTTTTTTTTTTTTTTTTTTAAAAAAAAAAGTTTAGTATTTTTTTAAAAAAAAAAAAAAAACAAAACAAAAAAACAGATGAGCGGTGTGACTGGAATGCAGATTGGTAATTGGACATTGAATTTGAGATGGTAACGGTAGAGGTGACTCTCTGACCACATGTGGAACTGTTATCTCAGGGGAAGGGGGCTCTTGATGAAGAATGACCCATATTCACACCTTCTAGGCGCTTAAGGTAACCCAAGGAGAAGAGTGTGTCTGTATGCGTGTAACTGTCCCTGTGTGCTGTCAGGGTCTCGAATTCTCTTGCTCTTCAGCACACCAGTCAGTGACTGTGTGTGAATGTCAGCCATGGGAACCAGAGAGAAGAGACTCTAGATCCTGGGATCTGTGTCTGGGGGAGCATTTGGATTTTAACCACATGGCTGCAGAATCACCAGGATCAGCCCAGAATGTTTAGCATTTTGGAGAGGAGACTGGGTGTTCATATGGTTAAAAGTGTTAAGGTTGGGTTTAGTTTTCAGATACTGTTGCACAGCAGGGTCTAATGAAGTGATGAACCAAGATGACTCTGAATGATGCCAACAGAACAGGGAGATGAAAAATTGGTCCTGTGTTGCCACCATCATCCCCGATACCGTGAGTGTCCCTCCCACTGTCCTGTCCGTCCAAACTCGACCCAAATGTGACATGTACAGTGAAGTCACTTTAGGCGTAGTCTCCTCTTTGCACAGCTTTCTCATAACTAACACTGCATATATAATGTAGAGATGCAATAATGGCAGATAGAAAATTATTTATTTAAGAAGATACTTGATTAACATGTACAATTTGTGTAAGGTACAGTAATATCCTTAATGTTGATGAACATTTCGGCTGTAAATATGCTGGCAAGTTTTTTTTTTTGTATTTTTTTTTTTTTTTCTATTAAAGTATTAAACTAAAATGCAATGGTCTTTTTTTTGAAGGTTGTTAATGCTGTCAGCCCAGGCTGACCTCTTTGAAGTGGTGGTAACTGTCTGTGTCTGTGTGTAGGTGAGCTGTTTGCCATGTAATTCTGCTCAGTGTTTCCATGTGTTCCATCTCTGTGTCTCATCTTTCACACCAGCCCTCTCTCCCCAACTATGCCCGTCTCTCTTGCTCTGCTCTGTCCATCTGCGTCGTAGGCTCCATTCTGGCAGGTGTTCAGACAGTGAGCTGAGCCTCATCCTCTCAGCAGATGTTGCGGTAGAAGGCAGGATGAGCGGAAAAAGACAAAACTCTGGAGTCCCTTTACAACCCCCCCCCCCCCATACCAAGATTGAAGGTCCGGCTCACGTCAGTATACATCTACCTCAGCCCAGGGACCCCAGATCAATACGAGCACAATGTTAAGGCTGGGCTCGAAAGGTGGGGGCTGTTGGTGTCCGTCAGGCGTTTTTCGAGATGTGAGCATGTGGAGCGAAACGGCTTCAAAGACTTCTTCATTATCAAATTCGATCAGCTTGCTCCCGCCGATCACCTTTGACTGCTGGGGGTTGCTAGGGGTCTGGGCGGCACACACAGGAACGGAGAAAGGGCTGAAGACCCCCTACTGGGGGAGAGGCACACTTTCAACTGGCGGGCTGGAGCAGCAGCACACCAGCCAAACTGTAACACCAGCATCTCTTACTAGCTTATTCATGCCTGTAAAATAGTCCAGTTTTCTCACGGTAGGCAGTTTGCACTGGTGTTCCTTTGGTGTGTTTCAGGAGATTTGGGACCAGAAATTGGTATTTCTCATACCAGTAATAATCTGTACTATTATAGCAGCTGGTCTGGAGTCAGAATGGTGAAATGGCCTCTCTGCACCAGGCTGCGTCTTGTGGAAAATTGGAGAATTTGCAGAGACTTCATTGTAAGATGCGTTTGCTTTGAAGCAAGCTTTTTTTTATTGGAGATCATGGATGGACTCATTGTGCCTAATGGCACTTCTGGTGTCGCGCTACACTCCATAATCTCACCGTGCACCAAACGAGGGGGGACTGAAACTCCCCAGTGACTAACACTGTCATTAACTTAGTGTTCTCTTCCCCCGACCATAGCAATGATCTGACAGCCTCTTGTCGACCAATTAAGGGAGTCTAAGACCTCCTGGATTTTGGCTCAGATTGTGACCCTCAGCTGGATAATGGAACAGATAATGGGTGGATGGGGGGGTGTCTTTACTTTGTCAATAAGTGCTGCAGGCTCCTGTGGAGGTGGTCTAGGCCGGTCATCTTGTAAAGGCGGTCTGTGTGTCTAATGGACAGTACCTTACCCAATATTCTGGACACTTGATTGATAGATGCTCAGAAGCTTCTGGATGACCTTTATTGTTATATGAGATACCGCCACATCCTGCATGAAGCCGGACAAATGGCTGCTTCAGTCAGCGTTGTGGCAGAAGCTAGACTGCTAACGACCTGAGGTGAGTGTGTGTCTTAGTTGGCGTGTCACAGTTCTCAGCGTGGTCCCTGCTCTCGGTGGGGCTTAGCGGGGTCTTTACTGACCTGCTGCTCACTCCCCTAGGTCTGCAAGGTCAGAGGCCGATTGGCCTCATTGATTTCTCCCTAGTGAAGAAGTCTTTAGTCCCGCCTGTTCCTCATGTAGTCCTCCTACCCGAATCCCAACATGGCAGCCATTAAAGACACTCAATTGTGCTCGTCTGCGATCGATCGAGCTGGTGTCCGAGGGGCCGTGGGCTTAAGCGGCTCTCTCACAGATAACTGACAGCTACAAAACACCAACCCTGACAGCCATTTGTCAATACAAATTTCCACTATTGATAAGTAATTAAACAGTGAATAAGAAGGAGGTGGGGGGTGTCACTGACTGACCATCTTCCCTTTAAACATCTGTTAAACAGGCGCTATAAGCAAAGATACCACTGTAAAGACAGATTCTCAGTTATTCTGCTAAGCAGGCCCATGTACAAAGACTCTCTAAGCTTACCTTTTAAAAATTAATATCTCTAGTAGTACTTTTTCAAAAGTAATTCCTGAAAGTTAAAAACTTTAGACACCTTGTTGGCAACAGTAATATTGAGGTCATTAGGTAAAAAATCAAGACAGTTGATCCTACACTTAAATTTCATCTTGGCAACCTTTATAAAGAAAGAAAAGTTGAGCAAATAAAATTGTGTTTTTGACAGCAGTCTTGAGGCAGGTGTTATATAAATAAATGTTGTAGCATGTTTTTCAGCATAAAAAACTTCACTTAACCTTTTGAGTTCATCTCAGCTTTACCAAAGCGGGATCAATGTACTGGTGATTTTATTGAACTGTGTCTAAGTATTTAAGCTATTGTGGTTATCAAATTTCTGTGGACCCCTTTCATTCATTTGTCAGTGAGTTAGTAGCTAACATTTTGCCTAATTTTTGTCTTTCCCGTTGATCACAGGATTTGAATAATAATCTGTTTAGGATGGAATGACTTGAGTCAAGCTGTTTCAAATGCTGTGACACTAGCCACAAGCCCATATAGGACCAACAGTATGATTCAAGATATTAGACATAATGTATCCCTAATTGTGCAGAATGGCTGCCATGTAAAACATGCTTACGGGCACAGTACATGCTCTGGCTGACATGCAGCGTATGATGAGGGCATGTTCTACAGCGTCTTTGCTCTTGTGGCAGGTAGAAACACGTTTCCTTGAGTGATGAAGGGAGTTTAGATGGATTTAAGAAAATGAAAGAATTATGTCTGAAGGATGTATTATCGTTTCTAACAGGGAGAAGGATCAGCAAAGACATCCTTCATCTGGAGCAGAACCAAAGTGATGTGGATACTGAGGGAGAGGTGGGGGGCGGGGCTGATGCACAACCAGCTTCTTTGTCTGCTTCTAATCCCCCAGCCAACACAGCTTTGGCCAGGTTTCATGATGAAAGTGCCATAGAATAACTACTTCTCTTTTTTTACCAGTAAATCTCCCTTAATCCTGCAGGCTGAGCAGACAAAGGCCTCTGGGTCCTAATCCTGGCGCTTTTAATAGGTTTCAGGGCCTGCCTCTTCTAAATGACTTATTTTTATCAGACACTAATATAGCTTGACAGCCAAGAATGGGGAAAAGAATCAAAAAGGAAAAAAAAAATGCACTGGGTAGACATCAACAGAGCACATTTCCATGGTTATGGATTCCAAAGCTACTGTGCCTTATACACTTGGTAATTATGACAAACAGTGACATGGGTAGGAAGGGGCATGCAGTCATTGGTGATGTATTAGGGTGGTTTGTGTACGTCAGCTAGTGGACATGCATTCAGCTGCTAACGGATCACACTTATCAGGTAGGAACAGGTGCTGAAAAAGCCAAAGCTGACTTCAGCTATCTTGTTGAAAAAAACTTTAGAAACCATTTGAGTTATGAAATAAATCTATTAGGAAAACACAAAGATCATCAAAAAACATTAAAAACCATTACAGGTTTCTAACGGTTCTGTAATGGTTTTTAATGATTTATGCGGCAGGGAACAGCTCTGACTGAATGGGCTCAGGCTGAGTGAGAATTGAGAATCGACAGGACAGGTCCAAGTCTAAACCATGGCAGAGTATCTATTTGTTTAACTGGTATTAATATGCCAATGCTACTATTCACGCAGCAGAAAATATCAGCAATGAAAGTTCCATCAAAGGTAATGCGGGGTGCTGGTCGTGGTAGAGGAACAATCTAAAAGTAGGATCTGGAAAGCGTCACAAAACCAACGTGTCGAATAAGATGGGTGATGGGAGATAAAAACTTGTTTTAAATTCACCCAGTTGTCGAGGATGAGGGCTACTGATTTCCGATTTTATTATTTATTCTGCTGTTATTCGTGATTAAATGGCTTACACTATAACTATCAGTGTGTAGGGAACAGTAGAACCAAAACGGTACTGGAACTACAATTTGGTTTGACTAACACTCAGACGCTGAATATGCAACGATATGATTTTAGATAACATTACGATGAAGTTTCAGTTGAAAAGGCATTGCTCCTGCAGCTGCAGACCAGGGGTATGACATTTCACTTCACGTCTTGGGTGAACGCCCCCCAGCGCCCCACCCCCCATGCTTGGCTGCTGTTCTGGGTGCCTGTGTAGTCATCTGAAGGGAAATAACACCGCAGGATGCTGGGATACAACTGATACTCGTGGGAAACATAAGCTAGCCCTCTGCATGCTCTGCCTTTATGCCTTAAGCAGCACAGAACTGGGCCGAGGTGGGATTTACATTTCTAAACATCGGGACCCACAGCTAATTCCATTTTGCTGAAGACGAACTTATTTGTGCCTTTTTAGATTTTCGGTCAGTCACTTTTTAAGAGGTATTCTTGGATTATATAGAAACTGTTATGTATGATTAAAAGTTAGCTTTTCCTTTACTTTCTGTATTCTTCAACAACCGACTCAAGTTTTAAGAAAGTTTGAATTTTTAAGTAGCTATGTTAACGCCGACCACCCAAAGCAAGAAAGCGGGGGGGGGGGAAACTAAAATGCTAGGTACACGTCGTTGCACTTTCACGTCCTCTGCTGTCATCGCTGAAGTTGTAATCTTTAAAACATTTAACAGGAATAAAGGTTATCATTTAAGAAGGATAAACCCGGCAGAGTGCAAGCATAGCGCAGACAAGACTGAATAGACAACCTGCAGTTTGCATTTCATGAGCTGACAGGCTCTGGGCAAAATACGGTGCCTGTTAGCAAAACAAACCGCCAAGCAGCCCCCCAAAGAAAAGACTCAGAAAGAGGAGAAAGAGCTAGGAAAGAAGTAACAGAACAAGGGACAAGCAAAGGCTCTTATTTTAATCTGCAGGGCCCCGGAGATTAACGGAGCACATTGTTTTAATAGGAAGGAGAGGAGCGCCCGTTTATTTAGGGAGAATCCTGGCCGTAAACCTTCCAAGTTCAATAGTTTCAAAAACTTGACCCCTCCGCCGCACAAACCCCCATCCTCGGACGTTTTTTTTTAACCTCATCCCACCTAATCCAGGCTAATGCCTTTCTTTCTATTGGCTAATGGCTGGGGGAAAGTGGAGTTAATGCTTCTTAAATAGTCGAGGGTGAGAATAGGCCATGGAGAGCTTTAATGGTAGACCGACAAACGCAGCACTGGGAGACGGTACCGCAGCACCGTCCGAACCGGGATTAAAGCGGGCCGCATCTGCGTGCTTACAGCCCCTGGTGCCTGTAAGTATTAAAATTAACGCTAATGACAGTGATTCAATGCTTTCACACTCATAGTTATTCTGAATTTCAGTAGGTCTGTGGTTGATGTAATATTACCAAGGGCTTCTCGGCTGTAGCTATTATTATTATTATTATTATTATTATTAATAATAATAATAAAATAATAATAATAATAAAAAATTACGCGTTAGTGTAAAAGTTTTGTAATATTTACAGTTTTGGATATGTAACATTTTTATTTACTTTAGATTCTTTGATGTACATTATCAGTATATTTACTGTATATTCGGAATAAACTAACTGTTGTGTTTTGCCAATGAATCCGCACGGTTATCGTTTATTTCGCAAGAAAATAGTTAGCAAATGTTTCGCAAATTCTGCACAGATTAAGTAATAAATGAATCTGCACTAACGTATTCGCACAGCTGTCATTTTATGATGCAGACGGTGTAACACTCTCTTTCTTCCCAGAGAGAGGGCATTCCAAAACTGGCGACATGAATTCCTTGTATTTTTGCGGAAGATCGGCCGCTCTTAATATGCCGCTGGGCGCGAACTCTCTGGCTGTTGTTTACGACCTGCACCGCCAGATGGCAGAGCAGCACCGTTTTACTACCGTGGGTAGTCCTATGCACACCCTTTCTGTTGCTGAGAGACTGGCAGGTAAATCTCACAATCATTTCACCCAATCAAGTCAAAACAAAATATGTACGAAAAAATGTCGGTAACAAAACTTACATCTGAAGTGTCGCGGACTTGATATAGGCTGCTGGATTAGTTAATAAACCTACAGAATAATTAATAGTGCATTTCATTATTTATTAATTGAAATAAGTTTAAAAAGTGTTACAAACATTTTGTGCCTGCTCAAGTCCCTAATGGGCTTTGTTCCCTGTCTGAGTTCATGGACTGTGGTTTCCTCTTAGAGCTGATTCTGGAGGCACGCTATGGAAACCAGCAGAAGCAGCGTCGCAGCCGTACAGCCTTCACTGTCTCCCAGCTGCAGGCTCTGGAGAAAGCCTTCCAGCAGACGCAGTATCCCGATGTGGGCATGCGGGAGAAGCTGTCCGTCTGCATAAACCTGCCTGAGGCACGCATCCAGGTCGGTATGACGAGCATTGGACACGTCTTCTCCAATTCTCTGAAGATTTAGCTTGTTCGTGTCCAATATAATGACTACCTTTTATCACCTTTGTCAGGACTGTTTAAGTCCTGCTTTGTAGAGTCAGTAGGCTATCGTGTTGTGGGGAAATTTCTAAGAGGTCTTCATTTGCACCTCAAGGTGTGGTTCAAAAACCGGCGGGCTAAGTTCCGCAAGGGCCAGCGGTTTGGCTTGCCACAGAGGGTGACAGGCTTAGATGAACCCCATCACACGCAGGGAGGAAGAGAAGAGGACAAGGCAGGAGACCAGGACTCCAAGCCACCAAGCAAAGCTTCTCCTCTCATCAGTGGTGGATCTGTCTGGCCTGTTTCTCTAGACCCTGGAGCCTCATATGTAGGGCATTGCGCATCCACAGTGCCTCCCTGTGGTGGCCAGGACTCTCACCCCCACCTCCAGAATCATCATTCTTTAGGACTGCTTTCAGCTGGACTGCATTTCACCCCTGGATTCTGGCCTGTGTTCCAGCCACAGAACAGTCCAGTGTTGGGTGTCGCTCCAGTGGGTAACAGCGGTAGCTTCATGCTCCAGACTGTGACTCCAGGCCCAATCCTACCACCTTCACAGCTGGATTTATAGCGCTTCTCCAACCACCACATCCTAGCCGGCCCTGGGACGTGGTTAGTGTGTGCAGATGAGGAGGGCAACACAGACACGGACGGGACATCAAAGCAGTAGCAGATATACTGCAATACTTCAATGATGTTTGAACAGCAGAGCAACTGTTAATTGCATCCTATCCCAAACTTTTTTACTGTCCTTGGAAAATGGGGGTGAGAGGTTTTTGTGCTGCTGGATTTTTGGCACTGCTCCATATACTGTTTTGCCTACCACTTATTCTTGTAGTATTAAAAATTCAGTTCTGAATGAGGTCTTTCTTCGATCTTGGTCTGTTCCCAGCTTGCAAGCACCGTGCTCGTTAGTTTGTCTCCATGCCATTTTGTCAGTGTAATGGAAACAACAATCTGAACACTTGAACTGGTATTGACATAGCGGTGAGATGGCAGGTGATCAACAGACACGGTATGAACTCCTTCGGAAGACATGGGCACCTAGAAACAATTGTATGATTTTATTCACTGTAACGTCTACATCAGAAGCCACAGTATTGATGTTCTTTATTTAATAAAATGTTTTTGTAGTATTCTAATGTTGCACTGTAATTGAGCAGAAAGACAAACAAAATTAACCGTATTTGATCGAGCCTTTGTTTTTATTAATGTCTTGTAATTTAAATTGTAAAAATCTAAATTACCAATTTTTAATGGCATCTGAAGATGCTCTTAAGATCTTCAACAAATACATCCATCTGTCTGTCATTTGTCAATAGTCACTTATACCAGTAAAAGTCACTGAGACGTGTAGGGCATTCCAGTCATCACAGGGGTTTAGGCCGGATGTACTCACATTTGCATGGAGTAAAACGTAAAGTGTGTATTGGGGGAACACACACACACGTATTTTGTGTCACTGATAGTGAACTGTGCCTAATTTATCTACTTTATCAAAGTAGATAAATACAAATCCAGGTATTCTGCTATAATTTAGCCAGCTTTATGAAACAAATACGTTATCGTGAGGATTTCTACACTGTTTTACTGTTTTCAAATTGGTGTCTTTTATGGAGTTATTGTGAATGGCCAAAATTTACTGGAATGACAGAAGAAAATGTTACGTATTATTAATTTGGAAAGTAAAAACATCGCAATTAGGTTTTATTTTTAACTATGAATTATGTGGAAGAACCAGGCAAATACTGCTTGTGCACTTATATAACAGTCCTGACCCAAAATACCAAAAGGTTTTGGCCTTTAGATTGGGAATGGTGGACTTTGTAGCTTGGCGAAATGAGCACTGCAGGATTCGGGCTACTGTAACGATGAGCCGAGGGTTTACAGTGCAAGCTACTCAAATACTTAAATCCGTAAATTAATCGAAAACTCATAAGATCGCGACGAAACACGGCGTCTACCCTGCAGGGGATTAATATGGATCATGCACTGTACTCATTCTGTATTGAAATCAATAAACAGCACCAGAGTCGCTTACTGTGCCATATCATCACGCACTTTAACGTTGTACTTCTCGCAGCTTTCTTTCCCTTGGCTACAAACCGTACACGTTGCACGCCATAAACGATAAACCGCGGTCTTTCCCATTCCGAGTTTGGATGGACGAAATGATGCGCCTACCGCATCCGGCTCGGATTACGGTATCGGCGCAGCGTTCCGTCAAATCTGTATTCTTTGGGCGGATTACGCAAAATACGCAAGAAAGCGCCACTGATCCGGCTGTCAGCTGGTAACCGAAGCGCCGCGCTGCCGCCGCTGCGCACTACTTTCCCCGAAGGCTCTAAGGTCTCTTTCTTTTTTTTTTTTTTCTTCCTCCGCCGACGTCCTATTCTCTAAACGAGATACGTCGGTTTGACGTCGTAACGGCCTCGCTGGGATTTCGGGAGAACGTCGAACGGTCGCTCGCGGACTGGCAGCGCTTAAAGAGACAACGGCAGCTCGGGGGAGGATATGAAATCGCGAAAAATAACGCCGAATAGCGTAAAAATGGGGCCCCTCCGGCCGTAAACTTGCACTTGAACAGGTACAGTATCTACGCTTCGCGAGCCAGCTGCGTGCTCGAGTGTGTTTGTCCGTTAGGTCGACTGAGAGACGAATGAAATGGATCTCGCTGCTAAGGATTAAGGAGTTGCCCGGTTCATATTATATTATGGGTGTATTAAAAACACAGTTCTGAGGGAATTGAAATACGGTGTGCACACTCTCCTTTTAGAATATACATAATAATGTACATATTGTCTGCTGGCAGCGCGGTTAAAACACAGCCAGGCTGAGTGCAGTGTACATGTCTGACTGTAGCTAGCTCCTGTTTAAAGTTGTTCCGGCACCATAGGCCACACCAGCTTCCCCAGTCGCCTGCCTGCTGGCTGTGGCTAAAATAGTTTAATATAACCGAGAGAAAGTAGTTACCCACTGAAGCCAAGGTCCGTGTAAGTCTCCTTTAGCATTCTCTGTTCTCCCGAGCTGGTAACCTCCTAATTTTAGCGCCAACCGGCTAGTTAGCTACGTGCCTTTCGCCAGTTTTATTTGCATCATATTAAAAAAAACAAAAACAATTTTCGTCTGGGGTTAGTGTGTCTGACAACCGACGAGGGATTAGATTAATCCAAACTGCGATCAGTCTGCAATAAATGGAACTTGGGTAGCTTAACTTATTGTAAATATTATCTGTCTAGATTTACCTAGAACAATAAGTAGCTTGTCGACAACTTCCAGAAGTTGCCCGTTTGCCGTGTCCTGGGGAAGTGTCTGTTTTATTAAATATTTAAAAATAATTTGTAATTGGGTACAGGAGTTTTTTTTTTTTTTTTGGGGGGGGGTTGCGGTGTAAAGCCACATTGGACCACTTTTTAAGAACAAAAATAACTTGAAGAATTTCTTGGTGTTCTGTGTGTTATCTGCAAAATATTTCATGATTTTTCTCTAGTTAAAGGTTTGTTCCAGACATTCGTAAAGTATTGTTATATTGCACTTAAAACCCGAAACCCTAGCAAGGTCAGTGGGGCTATTATGTAAAAAATTTTTTTCCATTATAATTAACTTGTCAGTTTCTGCACTCTTAATGGGGATGTTATGTCATTTAATTGATGCAATGAGTTAAAATATTAAGAAGGAAATATTTTTGACCTTTTGAGAATCATATAGAGTGCCAGAATTTCACTGTTAATGATGTCGTCACTCTGATTGTATGACAGATGAGGTGTGGCCCACAGGTGGTGTACCAGCATTCACCGTGGTTATGGACCCCAGTGTTCACCTGAACCCTCTTTCTGTTAAGACTCTATTCATGTTTTTAAATGGAACCTTCAAAGGACTGGGTGGCATTTGTCAGAGTAGTGTATTTTTTTAAATCAATTATTGGGTGCTTCACTCACTGTTCTCAGGTCAGTTGTTTTGTTACTATTAAGTATAACATTAGCTATCTTACATGGATTTCTTTACACAAAGAAGGAAATGCACATTTATTGCTCTTGAGAACCATTTGAGGTAAACAAATGGTGACATCAAAATCATGAGTGCAGAGCAAGTTACATTCGTGATTGGAGAAGAGATTCACTGGTAGGAATGAACTGAGTAAGATTAGTATGAATATCTGCTTGCCTGATGAATGTGCTATTATAAACGCTGCTGGCTGAGGAGCATTTTACTGCAGAGCTGTCGGCTGTTTTAAGCTGAATGTGATTGCTCGTAAAGGTCAACTTAATCCCCATAACACAGTAATGGTGTGGTTTTAATTGCAAAAATTACACTATCACCAAACAGTCGGCCTTGCATAGTAGTAAGTGTTCATGATAAATGTATGACCGTTTCTAAAGTTAAGTGATATATCAGTCTGAATAAAAATAAGCTTAAAATTCAGCTTGGGATAGTGGGTATCCTGCAGTTTTTTTTTTTTGTCTGTACAGACTACTATCATAAAGCAGGAAATTCCCACATTATCTTGCTGTAGGTTCCTGAGCAACTCAAACAGATTTAAAAAAAAGACAACCAGCATCTGTTGACCATGCTCTGCTTGGCTATCACTTTGCAGTGGTAATCACTAATGATTTTGCATCTTTATTGGCTGATTACAAAAAGTGGGTATTGCGGGGGCCTGGCTGTTACCTTGTTGTATAAAATAAAGCTACCAATTGGGTCTTGCTTTTGTCTAAGTCTCTGCACAAAACAACTTTGAATTAGGTCTTGTAGATTTTCCACTGTTCTGAAATTGTGGAAAATGGAGCGCTGATTGAAGACCTGCGACCGTCTGAAAATAACCGCAGACACTGAACAATATAACGTATGTGAGCTTAAGTGAGAAAAACAACAATGACGAGAGGTTGCAAAGATAAATCCTAGGCAAGTTCACTTAAAATGAGATGAACAGTGGCGAGAAATCAGTTGTTGGGTATGTAAAATGTACAGCAACGTCAAGTTCACCAGTCTGTTACAAAACATTGACTTCAATTAGGAACATGAAAAGCATTTGTTGTATGGAAGCACTAAAGAGAGAGAAGCGGATGCCGCAAAAAATGCAGTTAAATCCGAACAACTGTAAAGGCACAAAACATAGATGGTGGTTTAAGTTTTTGTTGGTGGGTACACAAAATTCCAGTACTCCAGGAGCGACCAAAAAAATCTTGGGGGCGTGATGAGAAAATATTTGTCAGTGCCGGTACTGCGATGCATTCAGAGCCTATATCATGTGCTGCATTATTTTCAGATTGGCGACCAGTTTTTTTTTTTTTTTTTTTGCTTTTTGCATGTAAACTTTAACTCTAAGACTTCCCTGTGGGTGCTCAAAGCCCTAGAGCACTTGCTGTTTCGATGCCTATGGTAGGAAGAAATCGCAGGTCTAATCAAAATAGCATGCGTTGTTGCTGATGACATTTCAGCCTATCCACAAAAGTTTGGTTAAATGTTGTGTGCTTTTTAAGGGCATTCAAAATAATCATATTTAAAGGGCTACGTTTATGCGCTCGTATGTTGAGCTGTAGATCAATTTATCTGTTCCATAACTTTTTTTATTGCATTACCTCTCAAAATCTAAAATTCCCCCAGAATCCCCCTATATGCTAGACTCAAGGGGGGGAATTCTCCCCCGTTGTGAGAAATGAATTTCAAGCCCTGATAATAGTACTTGATTCCCTTAAAGTTGTGGTCAACAACTCTATGCTAAAAACCTAAAGAATATTATTTTAAGTTCAAATATACTGAATTAAGAAATAGTAAACAAATTAACCATCACTGTACATTGCGGTATTTATATTTACAGACTTAAGAAGCCGTTTGAAACAAAGTTATGGCTTTGTTTTCCCCAGTGTTTATTACTGCTGTGACTTGCTTTTTTGTTCATTTCTAATGTTTAGAGCTTAAAAAGCATATGCTAATTTAAAAAAACAATTTAAAAAATAACCTTTTCATGTTCTTAGATACTAGATATTTTTGTGCTTTATTTTTCTTTAGGTCATGCCCTTAGTTTTTTTTTTTTTTTTTTAGAGAGTAACTCATTAAGGGTTACGGCTATAATCTTTTAGAAGTGGAAAGTATCTGGATGCATTTTGAATCCAGTTGTATTTTTGGATGTTTGTCATATTACCCTGTATTTCCAGTGAGTGTTAATTGAACTGTTATATTAAATCTTGTAGGGATCATATTTGGTTTGCACACGTAATTTTGAATGCTGTGGCTTTGCAGATGCTTTTATCTGCTTATGTTTTTATTCATTTATACACTTAGGTGTACTGGAGAATTATAGATTCTATGCCCTACTTGGTCTTGAAGCAGAGATCAGGTTACAGGTCTACATTCTTAACTGCTGTGCCACCTGTTTTCCCTCTGTGAACTAATATTCCTTTTGTGTTGGCTCACTTTTCCTTGTGACTTATTCATAATTGTTATATTTTTGTAGTTTACATGACTCATTCCATATTAAAAATGTTGGTATTTGTGCTCAGAAAGTTAATGTAAATAAAATTATTCTTTTATAGTGCTTTTTGTGACTAGGATTCTTGCCATTTTTAATTTCTGTAGCTTTTTGAATAGACTTAAAGTATGTTTAACCACTAAATATATTGGGCTACTGTAAAATGCCCTTAAATACCAATTTTACTAGTCTAGTAAAATGTCTAAATGGTCTTTGATGAATGTATAAAACTAGGTGCAAAAGCAGGGGGAAAAAGGACTTATCACTGACCTCCCGCTTATAATACAAGTCTGTGTTCTTGGTACCGTCTCTTATGAATATTCGTGATAGTAACTACTAATTACATACAACAGTCTGGTTGCTGTTGGACCTGGTTTGCTGTCTGAGTACTCTACCATCACTGGATCAATTTATGGTTGTAGTTGAATTGGACTAATCCAGGTATTTATGTATAATAGAATTCAATATTTTGGTCAAGTCACAGTGTGTTTGAAAAAGGTACACGTGGAATAAGATGTTTGAAATGAGAGCAGTATTTTAAAATGTCATAAACCTGAGTAATATTTAAAAAGGATTTGCTTTGGAGGGTGCATTTTAATTTTTTTTAAATCCAAATAATGGATTAGGGATTTTTAATTTTGTTTGGGCACAGTGGTTAGCACTGTTACACCTCCAGTGTTGAGGGTTTGAATCCTGTCTCTGCTCTGTTTGTGTGGAGTTTGCATGTACTCCCTGTGCTTCACAGGTTTCCTCTGGGTACTCGGGTTTCCTCAAGCAGTCTAAAGTCATGCAGTCTAGGCTGATTGGTGATTCTAATTTGCTCATCGTATCTATAATTGTGTGTGCGTGTGTGACTCTGTACTGTGGTGGGTTAGCACCCCATCCAGGGTGTCCCCCACTTTCTTGCCCTAAGCTGCCTTGGATAGGCTTCAGGCCCTTATTTGACCTTGGGAAGTGGATAGAGTTTCTGTTCATCCCTAATATTTGGAGTTTCCTTTGACAGTGTCTTATAATAAACATCAGTCCAAAGTGTGAATTAGAGGACTTGCGGAAAGATGAGATTTTAGCTACTAGTACAACATGAGAGGATACGTGCACGCCTGCTTCGAAAACCCTTAATAGTTTTGCTACCCTAAGGATTCCTACACTGTATCGTTATATCCAAGAATAGATCTTCTCAGTTCTCCTGGCAGCGTAATGTCATCACTAACTTTTACTGGGATTTAAATATGACAATATAGAAGATTAAAGGTGGTAAGCTATCTGACTTAGTGTTTTGTTTGCACGTTGCTTACGTTGAGTTAATTTCTCATTATAATGTATTTGTATAACCCTTTAGCTCATCTTAATGAGGATGGTCATCACACGTCATTGTTAAACGAAAATCAAATGTGGAAAAACTCCAAATAAGTTTGGTTCTGAAAACTTGCTTATTGCCCAGTATCATTTTATGAAGTTACACATTATTACTAAGCTTCAGTCAGAGTTGCTTTTCATTCATCTGAAATGTGTTTTTTTTTTTTTTTTCTGTTTTTCCTTTAAAAGAATCAGGACAGTCAGAGTGGTGGGATATGGAATTTAGGGTAATCTCTGGCTTTAACTTGCCTCACTGTTCATGCTAAACTAGATTTTTCAGCGAGTTTAATATCCATCAAATGCTATCATGGTGTATTTGCTTTTAAGGAATTGGTAATCACAGCACTCAGGTATATGAGTAGTTTTATTGTTAAACTGCGTTGTAGTTGCATTTATAATGCAGCAAATATGATAGAGCTGTTGCAATGAAATTTCTATTCATGTGCCCCTTTTTTGGTTGCACATTTGTGTATTTGTTACTGAAAAGCAAGTGTGTCACGTTGAACGGCACCACTGTATGGAAATATGTTCAGAATTGGGGGTTTGAGATAACCTCCGCATAATCTATTTGTCAAGTGCACCTCATGCCGTATGTTGAGTAGTGCACTGCAAAAAAAAATTATTGGCTTGGTTTTCCCTGGTTGTACGTTGTTGGAGGTTAAAGTTAAGAAGGATCAAAGAACTTATTTTGTAGTCTGAGCAAAGGCAGGGTTGTAGCTGACATTGATTCACCCCTCCAGCAGACAATATCAGTTATACTCAATTTAGGGGTGGCAAATGTAGAAGCCAGTGTTTGCTGATCAGACCTCTGCATAATGCACTCCTCTCAACATGGCCTCCAAAACCAGCAGTGTTAGCCTGAAGAAGTGCACACTTTCAGGTTTCCCCATGCCTTGCTTCATGTATTTTAGAGGGTGCTTTCAAGCACACTAAGATAATGTTTCCTGGGATGGCAGTTGCTGCAGTTTTGGCCCTCTTCCTTTTCCTTGGTAACTCGCTTTTTTGTGCAAAGATTGAATAGAAGCAGGCTGCATTTTGGATTTTTAAGTTCTTTATTTTCCCTTTTGTAATGAGGATGAAGAATGAAAATGCGTATGTTTTAAATATTCACTTAGTTGACCAGTTAGCTGCCAGATAATCAACCTAAGTCATAACTACAAGCAAAATTAATGGAACCTTCTTTTAAAATAAAGGTTAAAATAATTGTTTTCTTTGGAAAACATCACATTAAATGTCTTTTCAAATAATGCATGATGAATAATAACCAAAGTAGAAACCATATTTGTTTTTGAGATGAATGAATTTCAATAGCAAGTCATTAAATCCCTGATTATTGATATGTGTAGAATGTCTTTGGTTGGGTATTGTCTGTGTTTAAATTAGAATCAGTCTGGAGAGACAGCTTGGAAATAATCACATTTGTTGATTGTTCTCAATGTAATAAATTGCAATAATTATTGCTACCTGTTGAAATATAATACTTGACAGTACATGTTTTTTTTTATGTATCAGTTGTACGTAAAAAAGATATGTATAGTAGGTGTTTGCTTGCCTGCAACATTATGTTGCTTTTACTTTGTGAGAACTACATTATTTAAACCTAAAAGTTGTTGCTGTTATCTTGAGTATTTGTCATTTAGTTTGAGTATGCAATCAGAATCTTAACAATGAGCATTAACATTATTGTTCCTTGTTTGAAATATTCAGCTTGCTCAAGCCATGGAATGGATCACTGCTTGCACAGTATGCAGCTGCAAAATGCACTGTTTCATCAAAAATTTGTCTCTTCTCCCCTCTAATTTTAAGGGTGTTACACGGAGCACTTGAGTATCTTTTGCATGGCTCATGTTCTCTCAGCATTGACCATTGTAAACATGGTGATAGCAGTTAGCTCTCTCTCTAGGGTTTTAGTGTGGATTGCACTTGGCTATCTTATATTTTACCCAACTCGGCTAGGCAGTTGAGTCTTGTAATGTGTGTCGAATGTAAGACCTGTCTGTTGGCCTTGTGTGTTAGATGCATTGTGCAAAAATTAGTTTTAAAGCAATGCCCAGTGAATAAAAGCATTTCAAATTTGAGGCTGTGTCAGTTAGGTCAGCCTTAGCTTTCAGTCTTCTAGAGGCTTTACTGACTGCAATATGAAAATGCTTCTAAATTGCCTGTTCATATTACTCTCACTATGTTAAAGGTAATTTATTTCCCTTAGATTATTTGAAACAGCGGCAGTTTATTTTTAACTCTCAAGTTACTGTGTGATTAATATGGCATTAATTTACACTACACTTACAATTCCTAAGACTTTGATACAGCTCTAATCTAATGGAGAAATGCAGTTTTAAACTGCAACGGGCACTTTGAAATGTATTTATTTTCCTTTGTGTTACTTGCACGTTTGTTAATATGCGCTACATTTTCTGTACAATTAGTCTTTTGTTTGGTAACTTTAAACTTTTGCAGGCAAAGGTCTCTCTAAACTTTGAAAGGAATGTTTTAACTGAATACATTCCAACACATTTCCTGACACGAACAGTTAGCATCTTCTTAAACCTGAAGACCTGGGGCTTATTCTACTGTTCTTACGTTCTGGTTACATAGGTTGTGAATTTTTTTGGAAGTCTGTCTTTAGTCTGGGGAAAAAATGTGCAGGTACTGTGACACCAGGTTTTTCCTCAAGTTAGGCACTTGTGCTTGTCTGTAGAAAAACAGAAGAGACCCTTCTTTGGGAAAGCCAGTCTGCTTGATTCTGGTCACCAAATGCTTTCTCAACAGATTTTTTTTTTTTTCTCCCTTTTATATTTTCAAAGCATTGACTCTATCATAAGTATATATCAAAGTCTCTCTTGTTTATGTAGACAACATACTAATTTAAAAGCAATCATAAGTGCTTAGCCTGGTAGTGATTATGACATAAAAATGTCTAGAATAAAACTAGTTCACCTTGCTATCATATTAAATTCAGTAAAATCAATCGGCGTAGTCTCTCTACAAGGAATGACCTATATTGGATGATTTGGTGTTTCCTGCATTTTTGAAGCTGTCCTGTTTGTCCAGTGCAGCTGATGCCTTTCTGATATTCTGTCTCAGGACTTCTTACCGGTAGCTTATGTAAAATTATAGTGAATGATGTGCTGTAGTAAGATGTTCAGTAAGAATTAAATTTGAATGAATTTAAGAGGGGGTAAATGACTAAGAAGGGTCAATTTGTCAGTCATCAGTGTTAATATCGTGATTGAAGTCATAATGAAGTGGAATGGAAATGACTGAGTGAAAATTGGGGGGTACATGAGGACTCTAGATGCATGATCTGCAGTATCTATATGGGCAGATTAAAGTTCAGTCCCACAGATTGTCAAAAGGCTTGTTTTTCAAAATAATAGAATGAACTTGAAGCCTTTTCAGTAAACAGCTTTGTTTGTACCGGTGCCTGAAGACTCAGAGATGCAAGCATATTTACCATCAGATTTGTAGCTATTGTTAAATTACTTGCCATGATGAATGTAGTGCGCTGAAACCATCTTCTGGAGAAACGTTGACAGATTGAAGAGATCTGGTTCCACAGCGCTCCGGGGAGGAACACACCTTGGCTTTTGCTTTCTAATTTTACATTGGGCTGCCATAGTTCCTGCGCAAGGACATCTGGGCTAACGACTGCTTGTTTGTTTCTTCCAGGAATTTGAGAATAACGGCATCCTCGGACTGCCCTGCCCCATCAGCCTCACGTAGTCGTCGTCACGGTAACCTTGCTGCTCGAACATAAGGGATGTCTGTTGCCCCACTGGAGACTAACCAGCAGGAGGCCATGAGGAGAGCAGCAGCACATTGCCTGCCGACACTGTGGATCCATTAGCCTGGAGCTTAGGTGTATGTGTGTGTGCGTGCGTGCGTGGGCGTGTGTGTGTGTGCGTGTATGCGTGGCTCCGCTTCGGCGGAAGTCGGGAATTGGTGAAACGACAGGAGAAGAAAGAAACCACCTTTGGACGGAAGGGGAAAGAAGACGGAGCAAATAATCTATGAAGAAATTCGGGGTGCTCACGCTACTGTTGCTGCAAGTTAAAATATTTTTAAAAGACCGGTATCCGTGTATGTATATCTAAGACACCACCCCCTCCCCCACCCCACCCCACC
>JAACJT020000028.1:3279658-3305579 GCA_009936485.2 Gymnarchus niloticus | reverse complement strand
CCCTCTCACTGCCCGATTAGTTGTTTTGGCAGCTTTGGTTTACCTGGCAGTGGTGTAACCGTGGAGAGGCCGGGGTATCACAAGCTTATGGATTTTGATAAGAGAGGAGGGAAGGGGGAGGCAGAGGAAGGGAAGAGGATGTCCAAGACAGGCGGCAGTAGGACTGCGCATGCAGGCCGAAGCACGGGGGCCAACTCTGGGGTGCTTATGGTCGGCCCCAACTTTCGCGTTGGAAAAAAGATTGGCTGCGGCAACTTTGGGGAGCTGCGGTTGGGGAAGAACCTCTACACCAATGAATATGTGGCCATCAAACTGGTAAGGGGTACACATGGTATTGGGTGTGGTTGTCATTGTGCTCCCTGTCCCCCTGCCTGTGTGTTAGCTCTGACATGGTCTCTGAGATTGCATTCTCTAAGTATTTTTTTTGTTTCTGTTTGGAGTGTACCCAAGCAGGTCTTGACCAAGATTCTGTATGACCCCTGGTGTCTTTGGTTACCTTTGTTAGTGGCTCCTCCCCCATGGTGTGTGTTAGCAAAGTGCTGACTGAGTCCTCCCTTGCCTCATTTTTCCCCCAAAATGGTGCCGGTGCCCAGCTGGTGCTGGAACCTAACCTACTGTGAATCGACCTGTGTTTTCACCGCCTTTAGGGGCCCAAATTTGACATGACAACGTAGCAAGTACGTCACTGACCTGCTCCACGGACAACACGAAAAATATAGCAGATCTCGTCCTCTATTTCCAAGCATTACATTTAACTTTGACAGTTTATTTTCAGCTATAGTGTGCTTATCCAACATTCTGTCCAAAAACACTGGGATATCGGAAAACATAATACAAAACGATACATGTATAAGCTTTGCTTCACATTGGAAAACCGGCATTTTTTTTTTTTTTTTTTTTCGTAATGATTCCTTTCAGGGACCAGAGTATTTGTTTCAGAGTTTGAGCATTTTTTTGAATGGCTATATAACATATGACATGGCTTAAAAGTTGTTTAATCGGAAACAGATTATCTGCAGGGTCGACTGATAGGATTGTTTTAATTTTTTTCCGGAGGTGAAAAAGTGATATTGAGCCATCCTAATCAAAAGACAACGCTGTGTCTTTACCTAGTTCAGAGATTGTCAGAAATTCATGTCAAACTTTAATGTTTAAAAGATTGCAACGTTAGCAGTGTTTGCTAAACTACAAGTGTTTGTGCTGTTTGTCCCACCCCCTCAGCACTCCATGTCACAGGTTCCTGGTTGTAGATCAGCTAGCTAGCTTGCGATGCTGCCTCCCGAAGCTATTTTTTGACATTGGACCCCAGTTCCTTTGTGGTGACCAAGCACATGAACTGGTTCGGGAACCAGCACAACACCAGAACTTTGTCAGTGGTGAAGGGGCATCTTACACAGGAACCTGTTGATGATCCACTCTGGCACCTTCCCGCATCTAATTTGTGAATCATACTTAGTTCTCATTTTCTCCTTTCTTTTTTTGAGACAAAGCTAGTTTTTTTTTTTTTTTTTTTAAATAAAATACCAGGGTCGGTGTTATGCAGTTAAGGAATTCTGTTGCATTTAACGTGCACACACCAGGTCCTGTATGTATTCACCTTAGTGGGCAAGCACATGAGAAAGCAGGGAAACCCCCCTGATTTTCTGGAGAGCAGTTTTGAATCACAGCTTTGTATAATACAGCCGGGTTTGCTTTTTTTGTTGGCACGAAAGGAGGTTCTATTGCGCCCAGCAGTTAAGCAAACAGTAGATGCTTTTCTGCACTAAATTTCAGCCTTCTATTTCTGTCGCTGGCAGAGACGTACAACATGGAGTCTTCTGAAATGGTTAATCATTCCCGTAATTTTCATAATTTTCCAACTTGGAAGCCTGGAGCGGTGCATATGAGAGTGTTCTGAGTTTCTGAAGCCGAACAGTTGGTGCTGATCGAGGGGGAATCCATGCACTGCTGATTGTTTCCTCTGAAATAACTGCTTGAGCTTTGGAAATGTTTGTGACACGTGGATCTGTTGTAAATCTAGGTTTAAACAGAGCTGAGGATCGCAGAAGGGGTGTGGAACTAACTTTGTACACGAGTCTAAATGTTTGCGTTTTCATCAGCGATGTCATTAAATGATGTGGAATGGTGTATTTGACTTTATTTGTAAATGTATGCATTGGAAAGAATAGGAATCACTGTGGGACATTTAATTTACAAGTGGACTGGTAGTGAATAGATTTTATATTGTATTTTAATGTCTTAATTTCCTGCACTTTTGGATAGGTCTGTGAAAGGTTGCCTTCAGTTTTTGCCACAATTTTGCAAAAACATTTCTTTTAAGTTTTACCTTAAAGTTGGATGTCTGTCACTTATTGTTTATGGCACCAGGCTCTCTCGCACCTGTCTGAAACTGTGGTTGTAAGAAGTTTAAGGTGTCACCTGATTTGTTATTGAATGCATCTGTTTATACAGTAGCATTTTGTCCTTGACATCTGGGCAAAATGCTTAAAAAATTAGACAGGGACACCCTCCATACACTGAACTGCACCCCCTTTGCCCTCAGAACTGCCTTGACTTGTTGGCCTGGGAATGAACAACCAAGGGTCCAAACACATGTCACAGCGGTTCTGGTCCATGCTGACTCTGACGTGTCCCACAGTAGTGATGAATAGGCTGTGTGTTTTGAGTGGTGGACCACTACAGATATGTGGGATACTGGTTCACTTTGAACATCCCAGCTGCATTGCAGCACACCTGATGTCTATCATCACTGTGTGTGTGTTTGTTTTCCTTGCCCATTGTCCTTTACATTTACAGCGCATTTCTCTGTTTTCAAGCCTTAAAATCCTCCTTTAACCCACCTTCCTCTTTCAGCAATACTGTTTCAGGGTTTTTCCCTTCCAGATCATGTGCGCACACATACATGTACTGTGCCTTCAACTGGCTCAAGCAAACACTTCTTACAAGCAGCGTATTTTAGGAGCTCTAGTAATTTAAGGAAATGACAGTTATTACATTATAGCATATTTTGTTTTTTAAAAGCGCCATGTTCAACATTAAATACAACATAAAAGCATTGCATTAATTTACACATGAAACAGTATGCAAAAGCAGCAGCAGCAGCCTGTTGCGTGAGGGCACAATGCTTTCGGCATAGGTAACATGTCATGCCCTCCTCATGATGTCTGAGGCCAGGTAAATCTGTCCAGCCAGTATGGGTCAAAACCACTTGCTGTGTGTTGTTGAGAAATTCTGGGAAGATGAATAAGAAGTAATGTTAAAATCACTTAAACGTCGACCTTGCGTTAATACACTCCTAATGACTTGGCAACTGAATACCCTCGCCTTGACTCGTCTCTTGCACTCTGACTCTGATCCTCTCCACCACCAGTCCCTTACACTTCTTGTGGTTGTGCACTGCTTTCAGACCTGACAAATTTACCGCATCTCGTCAGTAACATGAATTATTACTTTAAAACTCCCTATCAGGTGAAGTCTGCACCGTTTCATCTGCCCTTAAGATTCCCCTCCTCGGGAACTCGCTTATTAAGGTAATAGCTGATCCTACGAGCCATATCTGCAGAGCTGAAAACAACACATTGATGCGATGTAGTGTTAATTTAGGAAACCTTTTTAAGAAACTGGAAGTGTTTGGATGCAAAATATATTCTATACTCACCTGTTTGAAGAGCCATAAAATATCAGGGCTGCCCGACACACAGGGTAAAAAGACGCTATTTCGAGGAGAATTCCAGCACTTCCTCTTTGGCAGTTTTGGTAGTGCCTTTCCCGGTGCACTGTGCTGATTCCGATACAGCACCACCATATCAGTAATGCCACAATTGCACTTTCAAATGACAACGCTTATTAGAAAGTAGTTTTTCCATTAAGATACCCACTAGAGTTTTGTCGAGAGCTGGAGTAGGCCGCCTCGTAATTCTCTATGCAGGAAAAACCCCGTGTTTGGAGTTTACAGCTTTTACCCTGGATTTGTTTGGTCAGTTGCTTTCAAGGAAGGAGCAGGCATTCGTACGCTTGGTATGTATTGCAGCGATGCTGCGAGCCATGGTGCAATGAAATGCCTTGGACAACGACACCTTTCAACACAAGGTGCATATACTCGTTATTCCAAAACCAACAACAGAGCACTGTATGACATGAAATACACAGTGGCTACACAAACACACAGTGCACTCTTACGATACACCATACATGACAATACAGTACAAAAATACACAACGCTATTTACAACACATTTAAAGACGTAAGACAGCTACGTACAACAACCCCAGTGCGTGCTGGGGCATACCCCGGCCCGTGCCAGCACAATATTATATCTGCCATACGTCATTACAGCACAACATTTGTTTACAAGTCCTCTAAAAATTTTTAGAAGTTCAGAACAGTACAAACAGTTGTGTAGTTTCTTTGTTTGTTTGTGTTTTCAGCTCTGTTCAGTCTTGAGGTATTTAGTTAGTGTTTATAGTGGTCATAAGGTCTTTTTGGTCCTATGGTGCCCTATTTTTTAAATCTTTGTCAAGCATGTGATGGCAATAGGTGTGTTAGTCCAGTGTCCACTTGCTAATGTCTCTTGGGTTGTGAGAGCTGCAGTTCAAGTACAAGCATTACTTTTAACTTTATTTTTTAACTGGGCTATCTCAGGTCACATAGTAGACATAATTTCCAGGTGTCTTGAAGTTGATGTAAATACGTTTTCCTACTTGTTTCTGGAATGTCTGTCCAGAGGTGTAAGTTTATTGTAATTGAATTTAGTGGGGAGTGCATCCTGATCAGTGCTGTCTTTTGGAACAGCCAGCTGACATTAAAACCTGAGTGATCAGTGAAGTGTTTTTCTATTAGAGCATAGTTTAATCAAGTCCCTGTGGGCATGCAGGTAAAAAAAAAAAAAAAAAAAAAAAAAAGTGAAGTCATGATTGTTTAGGATTGGTAGTCATGGATACTCTGGTCTGCTGTATGACCAGAACAAGACTAATCTCTTCCAAGTGTATTATTATCATGAGAAAAGCACCGTTCTAGCAGTAGTGGTGGGCAGTCATTAGTATGTAAAGGCTTGAGGCTTTCTGACAAAAGTGATATTTTGCTCTAGTGATTGCTTGGAAAATGCTAACTAAATGACTTTCAGGTGAAGCATTTTGTTGAAGGCATTCACGTGTTAACAGCCTTATGAAGGGCTTCTCTTAACGGACTACTGTGGATCAATTGGGCAGTTTCGGCTCAGCAACGGACTCTGTCGCCCGTGTCCTTTAGAGCTGTGGGCCACTCCCTCCGCCTGTGCCTGTCATCTGAGAGAACTGGGCACGGTTTGGAAAGCCCTGCTTCATGTCTCCCCAAAGTGTGTATGTCCATAAAGCATGCCCGATACTCTTCTGTACTGTCTCCTCGTTACTCTATCTTAATGGATTATGTGTGGTTTGTTGATCAGAATTCCTGTTTGTGCAGAATTGCTTCTTCAGTGTGAAATGATTACATAGAACCGTAAAAGCTTCTGGTAGGCTTCACGGCAGATGTACTCTTTCTATTAGGTTAACTGCTGGCTAGTACATGGGATGGATGCATGTCTGTAGAGGAATCTGTATAATTAGCTGTGTCCTTTTCAGTCTTGGGTTGGACGGTTCTTTTGAACTTCAGCAGAGCCTGCTAGGTTCACCCTTCTTAAACAGACAACATATGTCTCCTTAATGACTGCAATAGGACCATCTTTTGTAGACGTGCTCTAAAAAGGGTTCATTTTATGCTTAAGATTTAATAGTTTGAGAAGTGTGCATTTTTACTTCTGAATTATGTTCATTAAAAGTCTGTTTGAAAAATGTGTTAGCATAACTGAAAAATCCTTTTGATAATCTGAAATGAAGGCTCAGATTGAATAGTATTCTTTAGAAGCTAAAAATATAGCAATGAATGTTGGCCAGGGAACAGGAACACAATGCTAGATTTGGGTTGATTTGCGTTGTCTGGGATCGACTAATCAGATTTAGACCAGGTCTATAGGTTCCATTTGCAATTTGAGACCAACAGGACTCTGGCAGGAATAATTTGTAAAGCACCCTTCATACAACTATTGGTACCTCAAGAGACAGCGAGTCAGTATGATTAAAAAACTGACAATCGCTGTTGCTAAAGAATTAGTGAAATGAGCAAAATTTTAATAAAATGGAATAGCATAAAATATTAAAAGATTAAGGCCCTTATTTTTTCCCCTGCTTCAATTTTAGTATGAGCCCTGCTGTTTCACACAGAGAAGGCCAGTCTTGATTTTATATACTTTGATTACTGATGGAAATGTCCACACATGATTGGAATCACAGATTTGCCGTGTATAGTTTCTTTTCCTTTAGTTTACTCTTGGTTTACTCTGTGCCCTTGATCAGGTTACAGCCACCTCCTGTTTTCTTTCAGCTCTATGAACTAGTGTTTTCTTTTTGTATGCTTGTGTTGCCCATCTATGTCTGCAGTCAAATCTAAGAGCTGCGAACAGAAGAGGCATCGGGCTTGGGGACTCCCAAGTAGACAAGTTGGAGCAAGTTTTTGGCCCGTGCTTTAATGGGTCAAAAATGGATGCATTGTTCTTATGGGTCTCTCTGATTCCTTTTCTTTTATTCCAGTTATACCGTATTTTAGAAACACTTGGTTTTCTAATTCTGTTTTTTAGCTTCCCTTCTGAGATCTAAGCCTGCGACTCCTCTTGACCAAACAATCAGGCCAGAACAACCTGTCAAAATGATTAACCATTTCAGGAGCCTTTAAGTCAAACATCTCTGGCAATGCGTTGGTCTCTGTTCTGTCAAGTTGGTGCTTGGCAGTTTAAACTTCAATTCTTATAGGTTATTATTGTGGGTTAAAGATCTTCTGTCTGCTCAGACCCCCTGCATGCTTACTATACAGGATTTACAAAGATCATCTTGAGGGTTGTGTGCAGTAACCTCATTTGTTGGTTTATTTTGGCTATTTACATGCATGATCACAGTGCACAGAAGTCTATAGTTAGTTTTTCAATGACACAACATCTGTAAGGATATTATGTGTAACAAACTTAAATTTTAAACCTTTTTTCAAAGAGTGCAGCACTTCTTTTTATGAATTTTTCAGCATTCTAATACCATTGAGTTAACTTGGTTAGGTTATTTTAGTGATTTTTCTGTTAAGTCCCAAAATCCAACCTTTACCCACTGAAGTTTACGTGACTTTATAACAAAATGCATTGCAAAATTGCACTTGCATTTAGGGTGTAGAGTTGATTTTAAGCAAACCTTCATTCTAATTATGTTATGTGTTTTCTCTTCTCTTCTCCCTCCTCTCCCATGTTCAGAACATTGAAGTGTATGTTGCATAATATGTTCTAAGCTTATCTCTGCCATCCATGTTGATAATTTGGATTTCTGCTCTCTTGTGGAAAATGTCAGATGGGGCAGCTTTACTGCTCCATTAATTGTTTTATAATGCTTGTATAATGCAGAACACTTTGCATTGGAATTAATTCAGGAGTTGGTGGTGCCAACAAATTTTTCTGGGCAAGAGTGTGTGTGTGTGTGTGTGTGTGTGTGTGTGTGTGTGTGTGTGGAGGTGTGTGTGTGGAGGTGGGGAAGTGGTTTGAGGTTGTTCTGCGGCCCCTTCACCATGTGTCACGGACCCCTGTCTGAGAACTGCTGACATCATTTGTCTTAATACACACCGGGACGTCACCTTAGAAGTCTGCAATGGGGAAAATGTGCCTTATTAGTTTGTGCCTACCCCTTTGGAGAGAACATTTTAGTGATTGTGAGCTTGTTGTCTTGCTTTGTGTCCATGATCTGTTCCAAGCTGACCACTGGCAGTGGCTCGTGCTGGGATTTGGCTGGAGTTTAGGCACACAAATCTGTCCACAGCCAGGATATCTGCCCAGAGATGGCCTTTTGGGATGTTGTTTTATGCCATCTGTGTTCATGCATTATTTCAAAAATTTGAACACGTCATTGTTTTTTTTTTTTTTTTTTCTTTTTTCCCTCCAGTGCATTTTACAGACACTGCTGAGCTTGGAGAACTCCATATGACAGCAGCTCCACACAACCTTTTCACCTGTTTAAAAGTCACTTTTTCCACATCACCCTGCTGTTTGGAAGTCTGCTTAAAATGATGTTCTTACATTTAAGTAATGTTAGAAAATGTTAAAGCTAGTGCAGTAACTCAGTGAAGATCACGGCTGCGTTAATCACTGTGAACACTGCTCAGGTCATGCAGCATTGACTTCTGGAAAGAACCTGTTCCAGAGGTTGACACTGAATACAGCTCATGCTCAAGCGGTCCATTTTTGTTCATGTTGTCATGAGAAACATTTGAAATCCTGCCAGCTCAGTTAAAATGAGTATTACTGTCACTTGACTTGCAATTGTGCACTAACAACTGCTGTCGTCATCAATCACAGATCACAGGTCTCTTGTGAGATTTGAAAAATATAGACGTCTAACGCTGTTCAGAATTTTGCATGCAAGTGTTGTTGAATTAACCTTCTGTTATGTTCTGCATCAACGTAAATGGATGTCTTCATTTGCTGGATGCTACTTTGGAGTTTAGTGTGGGAGTGGGACAGCCTGCTTAGTTATTATAGTTAATGTTCTGCCAACATTCGAGGTCAAGAATGTCAGTGTCCAAGAAAGTCTTAGGAGCTGACTGCATGTGTCTTTTGTTGCTGCTTGTCTTGGTCAGTCATGGCCTCTTGGTTAGGGAGTTTTCATAATATTCACTTTCTTGTGTTTCTTTACCTTTCAGGAACCCATAAAGTCCAGGGCTCCCCAGCTGCATTTGGAATATAGATTTTACAAACAGCTGGGAAATTCAGGTAGGAAAAAAGTTGCCCATACTATATGTATGTCATATCGTTGAATTTACAGGAAGTAGTGAGTGGCTAGAAAAGCTGCCTTTCCATCCTTGTTTTCAGAATGGAGTCTCATCTTATATGCCTTTGGCTCTATCTGTGCTTTAGTTCCACTGTCTTGTTGTCTAGGATCAGGTCATTTTGATTCGTTACAGCTCATATGACCCTGCTCGGTGACTTCTTTGAATAGTCAGACTTGTGTTCTTACATCTTCTGCTCCGTTCAGCATAGGAGTCTTGAATTCCCTGTTCCTCTCTGACTCCATGTGACTGAACCAGCCTCATGGTGTGAATTACAAACTCGTTTGCACGCTGTGAGGGCTCCCCTGAGTTATAAATAGCCCTTCTCTGTGTCTCCCTGTCACTGAGGAATCTCCTTGAATGTGTCCTCCAAGATGTGTTTACTAGCACACCGAGGTGTGTTTTAGCTAGAATTGTCTTAATGTCGTGATTGAGTTATTTGCAATGTTGTTGGAAACACTGGGGGTCGAATGGCTTTGTTACCAGTTTGACGTTTGTATTGTGTAGATGTTCATTTACAGATTTGTTAGGCCACCGCACAGAGTAGTTTGTGAGTATGATTTGGGATTGTCGAGTTAGAAGTGCATTAAGAAGCTTCACTGTTTGCCCTGAACGCCCGTAAGAGGTACAGTTTAATGTATAGCTATGACTCAAGGCCTCTGCTCATGCCTGTGGGTAACAGTCCTTTATTTAAGGTGCTTCACAGTGCGGCGATTTAACTGCACGCCTGGCCTGATATGTGGCAGCTGAGGCCGGCTTCCGTGTGTGATATGTAGCCATCGTCATGCCTCAAATGCCTCTCCTCAGCGTCTGACACTGCGAATCTTTTATTTACTGGGTGATCGCCTTTCAGCTTGGCTCCACTTTACGATGCCTGACTCATGCCATCAGGGTACCATTCTGTGCCCGAATGCACCCCAAATTGTGAATCTCTTATTCTGGCCCTTTCTCCACCTGTGGGAAACTTCACTTTGTCACTGACTGAGTGAGGAAAGCTGGTGTGTAAAGGAATACTCATCCGTCTTCCAGGGTCCATGAACCTTTAACCATGGGTGTTACTTGATCTTGTCGAATATGCTTTAGCTTGCACCTCACACAGCAGGTAAGGTGACCCACTCTAGGATTTCCTGCAGTAGTGTTACACTTGCTGAGGGTGAGTGAGAATTACTTTGCTGCTTGGTCTGAAACAGCTGGCATAAATGAAGCGGCGGCTTTGTCTCTGTGAAAAATGAATTTCACATATGCACAGCTTTGTGGCATTGTGAAAAAATAAACATGTAGTTGTATTTTTTTTTTTTTTTTGCATTAAGCATTCTCATTTAGTACTTTGGAGAATTAACCTCCTGCTGGTCTCTCTCTTTGTATCATTAACTAATAACTGTTATAATTAGTCATTATTTGTATTTGGACGCCTGTGGGGCAGACGTGTTGGCTTTTTCTTTTCAAAAGTGCACTTGGACTCCTGCATGTGAGTGACACAGTGTTCTGGTGACTGCTAAATCCCACTGTAATCCATCTCGTGATGACGCAGGCCTTTCCTTGGCACTTTGCCCAAGATATGGTATTGCTGACAGCATCACATTTTGCAGCCTTGGCATTCACAAATGACTGTTTCTTTTGGGATTATGCATCGTAGGTGCATTATATCCTGCTAAACAGTGCCCTGCCCAATGAAGTAAAATGGCCGGGCAAATGCATACTGTAGGTCTTCCTGTGGCACTGAGCTTAACGTGTGGGCTTTGCCTGTCGTGGCAGGCTCCTTTGGAAATATGATCAATTCATGACTGTACAGATGAGGTCACTCTTCATATGCGAGCTGATTGTTGTGTGGACCCTCAGACAGGTGGGCGGGGTCACAGTGGTTACATGCTACCTCTTAAATCAGAAAGTTGGCCCAAGCGACTCTGTATATGAGCATCAGATGATTTGCAGATGGGCAGCCTGCTTGCTGCCCTCTGCTTTTTTTATGTTGCTTATCTGTTGGTTTTATCCTCTTGCCCACCAGAGGGCATCCCTCAGGTGTACTACTTTGGACCATGTGGGAAGTACAACGCTATGGTTCTGGAATTGCTGGGGCCCAGCTTGGAAGACCTGTTTGACCTCTGCAATCGCACCTTCACCCTCAAGACAGTCCTCATGATAGCCATACAGTTGGTGAGATGCATCCATGCGTCCACTGATATAACAGAAAAAAGAATTGCCCAAGAGATGAATGGCTGAAGTGTAATTCTTGTTGGAAGTATGTGCAGAAATCACTCCATTTCACGACAAATAATGTCTGTATTCTAGATAACACGGATGGAATATGTACACACCAAGAGCTTGATATACAGGGATGTCAAACCAGAGAACTTCCTGGTCGGGCGGCCAGGGAGCAAGAGGCAGCACACAATCCACATAATAGACTTTGGGCTGGCCAAAGAGTACATCGACCCCGAGACCAAAAAACACATCCCCTACCGGGAGCACAAGAGCCTGACAGGCACAGCGCGATACATGAGCATCAACACGCATCTTGGGAAAGGTGAAGACATGTCCTATACGTCTGAGATTTCAGTGTTAAAGTTCACGGTTACAGTTTTAACAGTAAACCCCAGTCGGAATGTACTGCTCCATTATGCATCTTCCAAGTTCGTGAGTAGCGTGATTTCTGAGTATCAAAGTGCTTTTTTTCCCATATGCAGAACAAAGCAGAAGGGATGACCTGGAAGCGCTTGGTCACATGTTCATGTACTTCCTGAGAGGCAGTCTTCCTTGGCAGGGCCTCAAGGTAGGTGGTTTAATGGTTGCATAACTTTAATGGTTTCATTGATTTATACTTGTACAAATTACTGGGAAATGTAAAATGGCAGCTTGAAGGTCTTACCAGCTGGAATGACAGGTAACAAATGGTAGAAGACAGACTGGAGGTTGCCAGTTGATGTCCCTGCTCCAGTGCCCTTGAGTGTGGTACTTCTAATTAAATTACTGGAGCGTCAATGGGGAAAATTGTAGACTGCTTGGGTGGAGGGGGACTGCCAGATTAATCATTTAGTTGTGTTGTTGCTGCTAATGCTGTAAAAGTCTAAACTTATTCACATTTGATAATTCAGTTGCTGAAATGTACCAAAAAAATTGCAAAAACCTGGTTGGATTTTCATTTATTATGTTTAGAGAATGCTTCACAAAACTGCGTTCTGTATCATAGAACAAGAGCACCTTTTGTAGGAAAGGACATAAGTTGTGATTTTCTCCTGTTGTCAGTGCCCATGGTGTACATGATTCAGCTGTTTTTGGGCCTGGTTGGACAGCCTGCAGGTGTCTGTTGGGAGATTTTCACGTTGTTGTTCTTTGAAAAGATTTTCAGCTCTGAACTCGGGTATGATGGACTTTATGGGTCCATAGGCCGCTGCAGCATGTTGCCACTTTAGCTCGTTTGTCACCTGCCAACTGGTTTGTATCCTCCACCTGTCTGTCTTCACTTAGTGACTGCTGGAATAATGAAGTGCACCAATTCTTTAGGGGATCCACCATGGGAACTGAAAGCAGCTGGCAGCCTATATACATATCTTTACTGCTATATTCTATAACAGTATTTTGAGTGTGTCAGCGTGTGTGGAGAAGCTTTAGATATGCCCCTTACCTTATCTAAGCTCTTTATCTTCTCTGCCTTAAGAGACCCTGGGCTTCTGATGTCAGGGTAATGTCACGTGGGCTTCTGATAACAAATATCACCCAGACTACTTTGCTGTTCTGGGCATACTAAACAGGATGCAGCTTTACAGTATTTATTTTTCATGGGTTAGGGGAGAAGTAGATTTATGCGCAATTATTAAATTCTCAGATCAGTCCATATCATAACTCGGGTGCAAAAACAAAAGTTCAAACTTTTGGCATAAATCGTTCTTGGTGTCAAGATTAGCTTTATCGCGTTTGTTTGCTGTCAGCAGCTTTATTCAAGTCTGAACCCCCGTCTTACTGAAGTCGACACATGGTCTGCATTCCTCCTCATCCTGACGCAGATGGACAAGGCTGTCCTTTCCCTCTTGCCTCCTGTAGCCATTTGCTTCAGTCCCACGTTCCCTGGCATTCATATGCCACGGACTGCCTACAATATCATGTTGCACACAGATGACATTCTTCTCTTTGTCTCAGAGCTGGCAGATGTGTTGCTGCTTTCACTGAGAAGATGGGCTCCTTTCTTTATATCATCAGGCAGCAAAGTTGATGGGTGAAAATCCAAGGCTGCCACCAAGGCCTCAGGAAAACTGTAAATAACTGAATAATGATTTGCTGTCTGAGCTGTTAGGCCTGATTGGCATTGTTGAGCTGCTACTTCAGGTCATTTTGAAGCTCATTGTCACTGAAGGCCTCCATCTCTTCTCTCTCTTCTATTGGGAAATGTTAAAATACGTTGCATACTTATGTTAATTTTTTTTTGTTAGCACTTTCCCAATGCAAATCCCTTAGGATATTAACTTGTCATGTGGTGCAGAAAACTACTTTTGTTTGAATATTGTACTCTGTTTTGAGTACGACTGGAAGTCTTGTGTGTATTAGGTTTCAATATTTAGTTCTTAGAACTAGTGATGGGGCAAATGAAGCTTCAGATCCAGTGGTGGGTGGGAGTATCCTGAACTAACAATTGGTGCTTGCTATTGATCGATACTTCCACCCACCACAGATTTTGAAGCCTCATTTGTCCTATCATTAGTTAAAATGCTCTAGGCGTTATATTTCAAGCACTGTATGGCCCTTTTGAATGATTCCATCCCGTAACATATTTGTATTACATAGAGCTGCCGATCACCTTCTGTTTTTCTGCTTATGTACCTCTGCGATCTCATATTGGTATGGGTTAAATAAATCGCACACAAGCTTTGTTTAGGTGTGTATGGAACGCTTATACCCCTAAAAGAAGTTAACGGAATGATATTTATGGTGCTTGTAATGTATATGATTTTAAAGCCAAGGACAAAAATATAGCATAATTTTAGGGAGAAATTCTGTAGAAATTCCTCAATTTGATACCTGCTGGAACCTTTTTAGAAAGATACAAGATGTTTGCATGGTATTTAATGTGCCAAAACGTCATTTGAAAAACCCGTTTATGGTTTTTGTTTGTAAAATGAATGTTTTGGCAGATATCTTCAGTCTCTTTACACAAGTGGTACAAACTTTGGGAAAGACTTCTGCGAGATGGTTTCGGCAAATTGTTTTGGTTCAGACATAATCTTACTGGCATGTCATACAATGATGACGCCATCTGGTTCCCCTTCTTTGGTCTTAGAATTTAAATTGATCTTTTCCAGTCTAAGGCATTGAATTGCTTTCCACATTTACCATAATTTGGTCAAACTTTTAGTTCCTCGAATGGCCATTAAATTCTTTTGGAATGTCATCCATCCTCATGGTTTTTCTTTTTGGCAGTGATCTCAAGGATGTTCTCACCTCCTATTCCGTTACTGAAGGATATATCGAGTCTCTAAATATCTTGGTGGTTCATGTCTTTGCCGTAGATGTCTTGCATGCATCCCATGGGTTCCCAGCCTTGGGGTCACCTGATAATGCAAATGGCGTCACGAAAAAATGGTTAAAAATAAATTGTAGCTGTAAATAATACAGTGATACATAGAACATTACCAGTAATATGTGTACTATGTAGTCTTTGAATTATGAAATGAGTATAGCCTTTTCTGATAAGCGTGAAGCGTTTATGCTGATCATCTCATAATAATTTGAGGACTACATTGTACGCATGTTACTGGTAACATTTTTTTTTATTTTCACTTGAAATGTATTTATAACCATTTTCTTGCCATTCCATTTGGAATTGATAATGAAATCAGGGAACCCCACGGTTGGGAACTGATGAAGCCCTTCCATCTCTGATGTTAAGCTGTGAGTTAGTTATTCATCCATTGATGTCTTTCTGCATACTCACTCCTTTGGATCAACTCTCTGATGGATCTTCTGAAAGGTAGCCCTGGTTTTTCCAAGTTTGTTTCTGTCTTTAATGGCTTGGCATATGTGTTGTAAAACTGCCCTTTCCTGGTAGTTTTCTGGAATTCATAATTCAGCACTTTTTAAGAGGCCTTTCCTGATTTTTGTCTTCTCTCTTCTCGTTTCCACTGTGCCTTCTGTCACCCGTTTTGATTACTTTCACTCCATTTTGAGCAATCTGTTCCTCTTTGCTTTTTTCTTTGAATTCCATCCACATACTTCCTCTGGTTCATTATCAAATAGATCCTGGATCTGAAATTGGTTTCTGATGTTTCCCTTTAAGGCTTATTTTACAGGTCATTTATTGGCAGTCGGATGGCCCTGTTTATCCTTATTGGCTTCACCTTGCACATAAGTTTCTCACGATCTATTCCACAGTCTGCTCCAGGCCATGTCATTGCCATTTGAAATGAGCTCCTCCATTGTCTGGAACTCAGAATGTGCCGTTTTCATTCCTGTGATCTCCATCTGTTGATGTCCAGGTGTAAAGATGGTGCTTTGGTTTTTTGAAGAACGTTTTGGCAATGTTAAGGCCTTTGGATTTGCAGAAGCTAATTAGATGCTCTCCAGCTTTGTTTCTGTTTCCAAGTCCATAATGGCCACCTTCTCAATTCTGACTTTGGGATTCTTAAACACTGGAAGTGTTCTTTGCTTGTGGGGTCTGTGAGTTTCAGCCTTTTAATATTGACAGAGTGGTCATTATTTATTTTAATAATGGTAATTTAAAATGTCTGCCTTTTATAGAAAGCTCACCCCCCTGGAAGGTGTATTTTTGTTCCTACATTTGAGTTTTGTGAAAAGGTAAATTAATGTCTTGAACAGTTATTTTGAAATGTATGGTTTGCTTTGCAGAATTCTATTGCCGTCTCGGCTTTAAATAGTGTTCATGGCATCATTTTGCAAAGTACATCCCTGTGAAATCTGTGAACATCCCTGTTTTTCCCTCTGTGTGAGGCAATTTGAGAACACCTTCAGTCCTCATAGTGCATTGAGCAGGCATATTTGCTTACATGTGTTGTGTAGAAAGTCGGCTATGAACTACAGTTACACCCCAACACAGTGCATCTTGCTGTTACCACTTCAAGTCCCTGCTTGTAAAAGTACATTCATGGTCATACTTGCCTGCAGTGGTATTTAGAAAAGGACTGAATGTGTGGCATTTGATTCCAGGCGGACACACTGAAGGAGCGCTATCAGAAAATTGGAGACACCAAGCGAGCCACACCCATTGAAGTTCTCTGTGAAAGCTTCCCAGGTGAGCAGAGCATTTCTGTTGTTCCCCTAATCTGTATTTTATAACAAGGTGCATCCTACTCTGTGGTATCCTGCCCTTGCCAACATATAGGTTTTAAATTTCTTTCATATCTGCTGTGCTAGTTTCACTTTATTTGAAATGAGCAGTTACCTGTTTTCATTTGGGCCTTCTGTGAATGAACAGCACTTATCATAAAGCATAAGATGGTTATTTCAGTTGGGGTCTGCTGGTCACCTTGCTGCTTTCATTCTCTTGATCAGGTGTTTACTTTGTCTAATTCGGGGTGCTGAGGTTTTTGCTCTTTTTCTCTGCGTGCAAAAAGCAGGCGACTTTCCAGCATCCTGAAAGAGAGGCAGCTCTGTCATCCAGCGTGAAAATGTTGGCAGGTTTCTCGCACATCTTACAGAATTGTTTCTGCTCTGCAGAGGAAATGGCTACTTATCTGCGCTACGTGAGGAGGCTGGACTTCTTTGAGAAACCTGACTATGACTACTTAAGGAAACTCTTCACTGACCTCTTTGACAGGAACGGCTTCATCTTCGATTATGAGTATGACTGGGTTGGAAAGACGCTTGTGAGTGTTGCTCCTCATCTCTCTCGTCCAGTTTTCTGTTTTGTCGCTTGCCTGATCCATCCCTGATTAGTCTCTGATGCTCCAGCTCCCCGCAGATGTTTTTGGTTGTTTAACATCCCCTTGCTTGACTTGGAAGCATTGCCATATCATTGTGATATGTCTAGCTTGGATAAACATTGATTTTTCTTGTGCAAAAGCCAAGAAAGCTTTTTTGGCTGTGGAACATAAAATTTATTTCCTGTCCATCGGTTTATGCTTTTGTTCATCCTTGGCGAATACCCCTGAGCTGATATCCACCATACAGGGGCTTAGATTATCTCTCTACCCTGACATCATGTGTGTGCCCACTGTTAGGTGATAGCCATCAGTTGGTTGACCTTGTTGTCTTCACTGACTCCCCCAGATGTGGAAACTGTTATCGTTTCTTCCAGCTGCCACCTTAATTAAAAAAAAAAAAATTACCTGTAACAAGACATTACAGGGAGCTAGACAAGTACAAAACGTACAATTTATAGTGTGAGTGTGTATTGGTCTAAGGTGTTGTGGTTAGGTGGGAAGAGGAATCAGTGCTCAAGGTATTGTGAGAAGGCAGACCAGGTATCGCCAAAGGATGTAATCTTATCGTTCTAGGGTACCTTTTTTCTACAAGAGTGATTCACTAAAAGGTTAAGCCTTTGATTTATTGATAGGTTTTTCTTGTCCTTTCAGTTGAGTAATGTCTTTTTAAATAATGTTAGTGATATTAAGATATGTTACAGTGTTTGTATTGTGGACTTCTCCAGCCTCCTGTTGCTCTTGTCATGTTGATATTCCCGGAGAGAAGGGGCCCTTCTGCTGAAATCTGTCCACACCAAAGCTATTTTTAGGTTGTGTTTGTGTTGAACTTCCTCTGTTACCCCCACAGCCCACCCCCATTGGCACCATCCCCAGTGATACGCCCCTTCAGCCCAGCAACAGAGACAAAGCACAACAGCAGACCAAAAATCCGGTAAGGCCCTTGGTACTCCCAATCCTGTGTATCGAAGCCCCGGGCCTGCTCGTCTCATCTGTCATCCCTCTGGTAAACCCAGGATGAGCATGAGCCTGCCTCTCTGCAGGGGGCTGCTGAGCTCTACGCTTTTTGCCTGCACAGTGTTTAATCTCCTACCTCTCTGCTTGTACTGTCAGTGCGTGGAGCTTCTCATTAAGCTGCTGGAGTTGATTCAGTTACAAAGCTGTGAAGTTGTTTTTCTCACACTTCTGGAAGCCATGGCCGCCTGAGCTGCCGCAGGTTACACGTGTTAATACATCAGCGTTTATGGTTGACTGCTGAGAATAATTGCCCACATGGTATTCTCCTTGTGGCCAATAAGATTGTGTGTGTGTGTGTTGTTTTAAAAAAAACTTGATCTAATGGGTTTCTCAACTCTGAATCCATATGCCACTGTTTTGAACTTTCTCATCCAAAACCACATCTAAAAGTCACCCCTATAGAAACACCCCACAGCCTTCATTGCCAAGTCGTCATGCGTTGTAGTGATATGAGCGCTCAGGCTTACAGCCATACTCGCAGAGCTTCTCATCAGTCAGATGTGGCTGATGCTTCAAGGGCCGGGAATGCATGCGCTGTTTGTCCGGCCTCTAATAAGCACCGAAGCCGGCGGTGTGAGCTTGACACTGATGGATGTTGCCGTTCCACATAGGCGAACGACCAAATGCTGAAACAGTTCTTTGTTTGAAGACGAGTGTCCTCTGAGAATTATCAAAATGATATTCTGCTAGTGGAATGCATTATGAAGCCCATATAGGCCTTTGTCCACTTGGCTGAATCCCATTAAATGTTGACATATAGCCGAGACCTACATTTAGACCAGAAGCTGAGAGGCCCTAGTCCAGGCCTTCATTCATTCTGCATGTTCTCTGGTGCTTTTCTTCCACTTCCTGATACCCTCTTCCATAACTGTAGCTTTTATTAACATGGCTGCTTCTGCATGCAAGATGTTCTGTAATTTTTTTTCTTATTCATTTCTTAACCCATTCCCCAATGAAACCATCTCTGACCACCACCCCCCCCACAACCCCCTTTCCTGTGGGCCTGCACCAGTCGCCCGAACCCAAAGGAAGTGAATCACAGCCCACACCAGTGACCAATAGGGAGCTCTTGGGGTCTCATCTGACAGCTGATAGGCTGGGGGGCTCTGTCCAGGTACTGCTAGCTGCATGGCCTTTTCTTGCTCTCTCTCCGTCTTACTCTGCTCTCATGTGCAGCTTTCAGCTCACCTACTCCAAGCTTGTTGGTTGGACATGGATGAGACCTTACAAGAGTTGCTCATGGTTCCTGAAGTTTGATAGTGTTTTTTTTTTTTTTTTTCCCTCCTCCTGCTCTAGTACACAGGTTAAACTTGCCAAGCTTTGGCACACAAATGGGTTATATTTTAGCTGGAGTACAGTAGTGTTCTGTGTACTGCAGTAGTCTGTTTGGCAGTTGGATGCCATTTTTTTCCTGCTGACCAGTTACTGTTTGAACTGACAGCATTTAAGGAAAATCTGCTGCTTTTTTTTTTTTTTTTTTCCCCTTGCCTTTCTCTCCACACATCTAATAGCCTTTAAAGTATGTGTAATTACCGCACACAGCATTTGGTGCCATCTAGTGTTGAATGCTGGCAGTGCACTTTTTTAGTTCAGTTTTAATGCGCCAGAACAGGGAAGTCAAGCGATGGCCAGTGGGGCCTGTTTTCAGACACAGGCTGGAGAATCATGGGAGTCTTCCTGTATTAGTCCAGCAAGACTGCCGCCTTCTATGCCATTCTGTAAATTTATAGACCAAGTGGTGACCGCGAGCTCTGCTGGAGCTGTGGGTCTAGCTTGCTGCTCAGTATAATATTACTGTGAGGTGATGCAGTCCTCCGTCCAGCGACCTGTCACGGTCTGTTACGTGCTGCTCCTAATGTCCGTTCCCACTTGTATGCCCGTGCAGGTGATGAGCTCGACGAATGGGGAGCTGAACACCGACGACCCCACCGCCGGACACTCCAATGCTCCGATCACCGCGCCCGCCGAGGTGGAGGTGGCCGACGACACAAAGTACGCAGAGGGTCTTTGTCCTTTTTCCATGCGTGTTAAAGCAACTTCATGCCTTTACATCCCTGAGAGAGAGAAGTTAAATGATTCCAAGAAAATCTTCTATGTACTTGTTGGCATCTCATTGAGAGCAAGTCTTGATCAGTCCTGTAGCTGTTCAGGGGACCCAAGTCATTGAGCACAGTCGTCCTCCTCCGTCACCTTAAATGCTTTTGGGTTTCCATCCCTGTCCTAGGTGCTGTTGTTTCTTCAAGAGGAGGAAGAGGAAAGCCCTCCAGCGACACAAATGAGCAGGGAACTTGAAATGTTCTGCTTACTGTCTAGTTTTAAATGGAAGCTAACACCCAGGACGCACCAGTCCGTCCTCTGACCTTTCGATGACACGGTCCTTCCTCCTACCGGTGTCACTCGAGAACAGCGTTGGCCCAGCGGTCCTGTGGCCTGGACAACAGACTGAAAAAATAAATATATAAGTACATAGGTTAAAATGTGGGATTCAATTAAAAGAAACAAGTGTAAGAAGATACACCTTGACGTGAATATATAATAAAACTGCTGTTTTAAACAGTTATGGTATCCTAGGTGTAATGCAGAACTTGTGATTTTTATCTGGTTGAAGAAACACAAGCAGAAGCACAAGAGATGTGATCCATTACCGTAGAAACAGTTAGTCGTGGGATCAAAGTCAGAGGCACGAATGAACAACTGATGTAGTAACCCCAGCATCACATGTGTATCAGAATCAAGGCGTCGATGTAAACCCGCTTTTCTTTTTGTAATTTAGGTTGTCTGAACGTCTGCTCTTGTTTTTCTCTTCGTCATAGCATTCTGAAATTACTCTTTCCATTTCTCCTTTTTAACCTCCTTTGGTTTTTTTGTTTGGGGGGGATTTTGTAGCATGGTCACTGGCTTTGAGTACTGTGGACGACAACCAGATAGCCACCTATAAATTGCACTTTTTGGAAATTGATAAGCAAGAGTGAAGTATCTGGTTTGAAATGAACAAAACGAAAAAGAGGAAATGGATAGAGTGATGCAGGCAGATTCTTTTCCAGGGATTCCCTCTGTACAGTGGCCAAAATGATGGTCAGGGTCATGTTCTCATTTCTCGCATCAGAATGATTTACCAGGGAAAAAAGAAATGTAGTTTGTGCCTTTCCAAGTAAAATGTTTAAAGATGAAATAAGTGAATGAGCCCTTCCGTGTGTGTGTGTGTGTGTGTGTGTGTGTGTGTGTGTGTGTGTGTGTGCGCCCTCTGTCCTACCTCTCCATGGTCACCTTTATGCCGCGCTGTCATCAATGCTTCAGTCCTGTCGCAGCTTGTTCTGCCTCTGCTGTTGACAATCATGAGACTGTTCCAGACATTGAATGTTTGCTTCTGTCTGTTGACACTCTCACTGAACTCGGTACTTTCAAAGGGCCTTGACTTACATTCTTTATCACTCTTGTCCTCGGTGGTGACATCAAATTTAAATTTTTCAAAAGCTGATCCTTTTTGCTTTTTTTGCGTAGTCAGATTGTTAGTCGATACCACAGTCAGAATGCAGTGGTTCAAACTGGATGATTATATAAGGTCAAATCTGTGGTTAAGCTGAATTGTTCGCTAAATCTACAGGAACTTTGTATACCTGGAATTGTATTCACTCTTTTGCAGATTGTGATGTTTGGGGTTTTTCCTGAGCTGTTTACATGCTATTTTTGTCCCCAGAACTGCGCATGGCCAATGATGATGTAATGCAAAGCACCATGGGTACTCATATCTTTGTCTGTTTCCCCTCCCCACCCTCAGCTTATCTTTCTAGAGATGGGCCTCATGACTGTAGTTGAGGGTTCATCAGTACTTAGTGCATTAGTCATTTAGCCCCAAAACATGTCTTAAACACTACCAACGCTCCTCGCTGGCCGACCCTGTTCTGTGCAGTCTGCCAGCCGTTGGTGCCATTTGAAGCCCGGATGCCAATGTATGAACTGAACTGTGCTTTAGATGTGCTTTGCAGAAGCTTGGTGCTGTGGCTAACATCAACACGATATTACATCACTGTTAAAGCCACACGATATGCAATGACATCCTCCTGCTCATGTTAGCAATGTTCAGCGTTCCACTGTATTCACTGCCCTTGTCTACCATTGGTGTGGATGTGTTTTACCCATTGTACTTTACCTTGGACCCAGGTTACACCTCTGTGTTAAACTGCTGTTTAACCAGAAGAGCACTGTGATTCCAGGGGACTTGGCTGAGTGGTCGAGTGGTGTCAACAGACACACATAAAATGTCCAAATCTCGTAAGAACAACATCTGTCTGGAATTAATCTTTTAAACAAAACTAGTAGTTGGTATTACTGGTGTAGTTAAGTGTTTATTAAAGTGAATAGCCCAATGATGGTGTTTTAATTTTTTTTTTTTTATGGAAGATGTGCATATTTTCAAATATCTGAAATTCTTCCTTTGCTGATGTTACCTCGGCGACACGAAGAGAATCTCTGCTTCTTTTGGCACCTTTTTTGCATAAACTGAAAAAATGAACTGCCAGTAGTCTTAAAGTTGTGTATTTCATATTTATTAAAGAGATTTATTCCTTCTCAAGTTTTAAGGGACGATTTGTCTCATGCGTGACATTTCCAGTAAGCGGCAGAGATATGGAATAAAGTTAATGATGGTGTTCTCTTTGCCTTGACCATACCTTTGTGGATGTGTTATGGTTTAGGGGCATGTCACACTAGAAACTGTATGTGTGACAACAGCTAAGGGCTGTTGCACTGATGATAAATCACCTGTTTTTATATTTCAATGAACATCTATCCCACTGTGCAGAAAGTGAGGAAAATATCCTTGCATGTATCAAGTCATTGAATTCACCTTACAAGGCAGGAGTGTTACTTTATCCCAGAGTGTTTTTTGTTTAGCTGACACTTATCCAAACCAAATGGACACCTGAGTCATTTTTACAGCTGGAGCTATTAAAGTACCTTGTTCAAGGGTACAACAGCAGACCTCTTGTGAGAACTGACCACCATGCTTCTGGTTTATGCTTGTATGGTAAATACCTTTTAAAATACTTCATCATCTGAAACGTTCTGTTACTTTTATTCATATGTTAGACCCAGAGTAAAATGCTTGGGCTTGTAAAATTTCACCTCTAGCTACAGTAAATTGAGTGAAAGAAGGGATGTTTGCTGGAAAATGATACAAATGTTGAGCTCATTTGTAAGTATGGAGGGCATTGTGTCACTGAGAGTGAAATCGTACTCTGATGGAGGAATAATGTGCTGAGCATCAGCCTGCAGGCTGAAGTGGATTTGTGCCAGTTCATCACAACCCTGCCCTGGGCTCCTCTGGCCTCACGTTAACCTTGTTCTGTAAAGTTTGATTATTGTTAGCTGCTGCAATGTATTTTTTTTTAAATTGATTATGAGAAGTGATGTTTAGCTTCATTTGTGTCTCAAGTAATAAGATAATTCACTCTGTTTACACAAGAAAAATTTAAGCAGCCCCTCAGGTAATTGTCACATTGTTAAATGTCTGCTACTTTTCCCAAATTAAATATTTTTTTTTCCATGTACAAAATGATACCCTTATTTTAAGATATCAGTAAAAAAAAATACACCTAATACAATCTATCAAAAGGAGAAAAAGGCAATGTAGGTTGATTTATTACTGGATGTTAATTAGGCTTAATTAGGATGCTTGGAATAAAAACCTAGCCCCAGGGATGAGATAAGTACTGTTCTGCGATTTATCCTAATACTGTTGACTTCAGAAATACTTGAATTAGAGGTTGTATACTGTTAGTGGTCAGTTTATTCAATTACAATAAAACATTGCAATACAATTTAAAAATATGAAATGCTATGAATATGTATATCACGCTTTGCGGGGGCCATGCTAATCTTCTCCGTATTGTTTCAATTTTAGCACATGTGCAGCTATACCTGCTTGTTAATGCAGACAGCCTGTTTCTCCAAATAGTGAATAGTGTGAGTGCACCTGAATACATACAGGCTGTACAGCATGTAGACTGGCTGAAGAGGTTGTGACTGTGGGGCTAAGCTTTAGAACATCTCAAATGACTGACCAAAGTGGTATTAAATGTGGCTGCTGCATGTCTGAAAAAAGCTACCCTCCTGGGACTTTCACACTACCGTGCCTTGGGTTTACAAAGAATAGTGTGCTCAAAGATCTATGCAGTGGCAATTCCGTTGGTGAAAACACTGGAGAGAGGTCAGAGGAGAAAGCCTTCTTAAATCTAACAGGAAGGTACAAAAATAATAGCTTGGTGTGGCAATGGTGTGTACATCTTCAAATGTATGGTTTCTCTACCCTCAAAACAGTTCTGGAAGCAAATGTGTAACCTACCTGGTACTATGTTGGGGTAGCCTATAAAATGGTTCCTGAGTGTGTTGACAGGATCTCTGGTAAGTTGCGTCTGACTTCACAGAGCTTTAAAATACTGCCAGTGTCAGCAAGATGTTTCAACAGTGCAAAACAAGAGTCTCTGGCAGCATAGCAGCAGTTTCCTTTGGCTTGGCTAAAATGAAAGCAGAACCAATGATGTCAGTAAAGGCTGAAGTATCAGACAGGAATAGCAGATGAAGCTTGGCTCGGTTTCATAGAAGGAAAAAGTCAGTATTGTGTATCTACATTCACTCCCATGTGGAATGCTGACTTATTGGCTGTACACCATGTCTTTCAAATAGGCACCGGGTAAATCTCCAGAATGGATTTTCATGTACCACGTTTACCAAGTCATTCCAATGAGCTTAGGGCCTGATTGGGTTTCAAGTTCTGTAGGAGGAAGCACACCAACATGCAGTTAAAGTCACAACCCAATGACCAACCATTTTTTATTTGTGGAATCTGAATGCGAGTGCACCTGGGGCTGGACAAATCTTTTGAGAGTATCTTAAATTTTGAAATTAGCCCACATCTCCATTTGCTCTCTTTGGGTGGTTTTCCAGCAGAGGAAACCTCATCTGTCACACAGCTGGAATTAGTGCCCTTTTCTCACGTTTTATCAACTGCATTGAGATCACGTGTATTTTGGGATTGGGACACACAACCATGTCGTGTTCTGAGGAGTCTTGCTTGTGTAGTACAAGCTGCTTTTCTTTGATTTTCTTCCCTGTTTTCAAAGTACTTATTTTAAACACAGAATACATGATTGCTTTTGTTTTGAAGTGATTGCTCCTCAAGGTAGTGATTTTGAGCTGTCAAAATGGACTTGCTCTTATGTTTTGTAGGCCGAGGTGATGTACAGCATTGCATTCTGATGGGTGAAATCTTGATTCTTGGATGGAGGTCATCCGAGATTCACCTTCATTACCGAGATGTGCAAAGGATCTTTACCAGTTGAACGCAGGAGGAGAAGCCTACTATAATAAGCCTTCAGTTCATGCCTAGTGCCATTGAGTCATCAGCAGAAGAACTATTTAGTTTGAACTCCAAGTTCTTGATGTTTTACTGGTTAGGTTAAGTGACGCAAGTGGAGAGTTGAGAATTTTGCAGGATTGTGGTGGATCATTGTCTTAACTTTGAGTGTCAGTGGTGTTAAGCCTATAAAAACTGAGAGCTAAGCTGACTGAAGGAAATGGGATGTGGCCTGAAAATCAAGCGCTCTAAATGACTGATCCCACAAGTTGGAGATGGGGGACAGCTTCTGATTTTATAGCAATTGATGGGTTGCTCAAATTTTCAACCATATGTTGCAGTTATGGCAAAAATATAATTTCCTTATTTGAAACTGATTAAAATTTTATGGAAATTTTTTTAAACATCAGATATATACTTCTATTTTTTCGTCTTAATTGTATTATCACTTACCTACATGTCACTCTGACTGCCTGAGCACTTTGACTTTTCCATCTAGTGGCTATGTAAAGAGTTACAGAGAATGTATTGCATGTGTGGATTATCTGCATTGCATCTCACCTTTCAAAACTAGGAATTCTGACACAGACCTACACTTTCAATTTACTGCCAAATGACTGAGGAAATGCTGGCCTGCCCACATATATTAGGAAATCAAAAGGTACCTGGAATAACTGGCAAATATGGCCTTGGAGAACAAAATGAAGCTGGGCAGAGACTAATAGAGTTTTGTCAAGAAATATACATGGACATCACCAGACAGCCAATATCGTAATCAGATTGACTATATACTCTGCAGCCAAAGATGGAGAAGTTC
>JAACJT020000028.1:3251089-3279558 GCA_009936485.2 Gymnarchus niloticus | reverse complement strand
ACAGGGTGGCCTGGCGTGCTGTGGTCCATGGAGTCGCGAAGAGTCGGACACGACTGCGTGACTAAACAACAACAAATATATATATGACTAACTCTCTGGAATTAATAAACTAAGGCATAAACAGCAGCATCAATATACAGTAGTGCAAGTCAAATTATGGGACAAAAGACAGGCAATGTGTGGCCAGAAGGATAAAGATTGCATATGATGTGCATGTAAGAATGCATTACCTATTAATGCAACAGTCTTTTAGAATAGATATACCTGGTGTATGTCTGAATAATACATAATGTGTGAATGTAAATGAATGTTGACAGTGTCGGAGTGTCATTATTGCTGGCTGTGTAGTTTGGTAGCAGCCATATTTTCTATAGCATTGTGGAATGAACTGCTCCCTTATATGGTGTCGTGGAGATGGTGTGTATGGTTATTAATTATGGCCTGCCTTTTTGCCAGCACTCTTCTCTGCCACTGCCTCCATTAAGGCTGATTCGATCCGGGTCGTAAAACTGGCCATCATGACTCATTTGGTTTTGATCATCAGTGAGGTTTCCCCCAACCAAATGCAGGCAGAGCCTTTGTCACCAAAGAAATGACAGAGAAGTCCAAAATGTCTTCAGCTTACAGACAGACAGACAGACAGACAAAACATCTGTAGCAGCTTCCTGTTTCGTTTGGAGGCTTCCTCATACTTCTCTACACTGCAGTTTAACAGTAGACTGACTGCCTTCTACTGACAAAAACCTCACCAATGAGCTAAATCTCTTACCCTCCATGCATAATCTATGCTTCCTTCTTGAACTCCTGTTACAGATGTAGGTCATTAACCCATAACTCTAGATGATATGTTCTTACATACTTGGTAAGTTGTTTTTTTTCTCCATGGCAACGCTCTGCAATCAATCAGCTCTGTGCCCCTAAGCAGATTTAGACAAGTTATGTGTAACACTAGTCATTTTGATTTTAACTCTTCCACTGCCAGGATGGGGGGGGGGGGGGGGCTCTTAGAAAAAAATTATGAAGTGTTAATCTGAAATCTGACAGTTTAAGCCACTCATGTTGTCATTGTCCTTATAAGTAGGTGAGCAGCTTATCTCTCGTTTATGAAAATGTTTGTTTAACGTAAGAGCAATGTTGCAAGAGGCAGCATCTGTAAGGTGTTAAACTGAGAGTGATGTTGTCCTTTGTTTTGACAGATGCCGTGGGGTTATTGTTATGGTCCCTGGTTTTCTGTGTCCCGCTGTGGGGGTGTCGTCAGCATCTTTAGCGTATTTGGTGTGTGGTTATTTTTCTCCTGTCTCAAGTCTGATTCTTTCCCAATGATTTTGCACATACAGCCATCCAATATGGGTTTTGTAACATAAAAATAGCATACTGAAATGTAAACGTATTACCGTGACTGAAGATGGTGGGTATACTGACCTGTCTGGTTTACACTGTCATATTGGTCCCTTTCTATTGTCAATAGTGATTGGCCACTTTTTTAGTGCTTTTAACAGCAAAAGAGAATAGTGTATTTATGCATTTAATGATGCTGAATGCTCTCCTTTTGGTTTCCTTAGAAATGCTGAGGGTGCAGTCTTTGGGCTGGTTTCTGTGGCTGTTAGTAGCCTGTTACAAACCCAAGCTACATTTCTATAGAAAAAGTACACTGGGTGATCAACTGCATATGTAAATTATTTTTTACCAGGCTTTCCCTTTGAGTGGTTTATTCTAAGATTAGGTTTAATCTGTTTTTGAAACCTGCCTTTTGTTTAATTTTGAACTGATTAAATGACTTCATTAAATTCACCAGAGGGAAACATGCTCTCTAATGGTGCTTTTGATGAAGCATTTTTTAAATGGATATAGCAAGGTTTCTTACCAGCTAGAGACCAAGTAGGGACGTTTTTTTTTTGCGTAGCTTATGGGAAACTAAAACTGTTTCAAGCTTAAAATACTTCTTGCAAAGAGCAAGCAACCTGCTTGTCTTCTCTTAATGATATTTCTCAGCCTGTAATGTGACCTTATTAGATATAAAGTCCCGAAATATCTATTCAGCCATGTTTGTCGTCGTCAGTGTTTTTGAAACTCCTGGGAGTAGTTAGCAGGATGAGAGTAAATTTAAACCAAAGTTCAGCTAAAAATGAACCCTGTTACTTCATGTTCAAGTGGTTTGCCTGCTTTTCTTTAGGGTAAGAACAGCCCAAGATTAGGTGGAGCTGCTGATAGTAAAGATGATTGAGGCAGAATTTGCTACTTTTTGGACCACTTTGGGTTTAGTGGTATGGAGACATGAAGACCATGATTGCCAGTGACTGACTTCTGTGGTTTGCAGAGAGCGCTTGGCTGTCTTTAAATGGGTTAGAACCCCATGTGTGGGCAGGACTATGGCATTATTTTCTTTTTTCTACCTGTCCTTATGGAATTGTTCTTGTGGTTACTTCAAGAGCTCGTGTAAAGGTCACCACAGTCTTCTGATCAAGATGGAGTGGAACTATAGAGAGGAATGTTGCTATGTAAACCCTGTTAATGGTGAAAGAGGCGATGTATGATGATTCACTATGGATGGACAACAGTGACACATGGGCAGAGATGCCATAGCTTGGCAAGTAGCTCAGTCACATGTCCACATCAAACCTGCAAGTACTAGAATTGTAACATTTAGTGGGCCCCTAGCTTACAACTTAACTACATTTCAGTTGCCATAATACTATGGCTACTGCTGCCAACTGGTAAGTTACCAGTTTGGATACCAAATCTCCAATTCCCGGCCAGTCATCCACAAATGCAAATATGGAAATGGTGACAGCATTTCATGATATTTTAATATTTAGCATTATGCCATTGTGGATGCCCGGTCATATGCTTTTTTTTTTTTTTTTTTTTTTAAAGCTTGCCCTTTGTCTGCTGTTGTGCTGTTGCTCACAGCAGGTGAACGAACGTGTGATTCATCGTGATTCATCCGTGATTTAATGCTGCCAACTGAAGCCTCAGACCCAACCATAGCTCTCACTGTAATATGGCTGAGTGATGCTGTTACTAAATTCAGCTTCTGTTTTACTCCAGTTCCAGAAAGGCCCAAAATAAAAAATAACAACTACCCAGAAAGTGATGAATATTATTTTTATATAACTACTTGTTTTTTTTTTAGCATGCACGGATCTTAATTGGCGTCTCTGCTGCTACTGGTTTATGCCTGTGCTCTAGATTTTCAGATGTTTAAAAGCATTCACTGTTATGAAATTAACCCGGAGAAAACTTCATTGTATGCGTATGTAAAAACCAACTGCTGTGAAGACCCTGAGGGTGGTTGATGCACTTTGAAAGGGAGGAAAAACACAGTAAAGCAAGAGACCTTCAGCTTCAATGCACAGTAGTAAGACCCTTTTATAGTGCAACTGCAAATGAGAAGGGCAGTGTTACTGGCCTTAATCCTTGTGAGTGACACCTCTACCTGTGAATTTCTCACTTGCAGGGGGTGTGTCCACGCTACAGCCAGACTCAGAACACTCACTGGTGGACCGGTGTAGTCTGGCAATTTCGCATTGGGTCTCGTGTAGGCTGGTTGTGAGTGTGCTTGCCTGTGAAACTTTTGCTTGCTCACTATCATTTTTTCCCCCTCGTGATGTCTGCTGTTTTGATGGCTCTGCTGTGTGGTAAATACTGCAGCCTCACCTTTCTTCTAAGCCTCTTTACAGCCTACACTATGTGGTCATGTGGTTAAAGCAGAGACTTTTCTTAGCCCATTCCCCCCCATTCCCTCAGTGCTGGAACGTATCTATGAATGAATGCACAATTGGTGTGTTTCTGTTAGCACAGCTGGCTTAAGCTAGGCTGCCGGTCATTCTGTGGGAGCTTCCTGTTCGCCGTGCCTCCTCGCGCTGGAGTGACGATACGCCAGTAGGACCTGCTGCCTTTTCACCTCTTCATCAAGCCTCCACTCCTCCTCTGTCTCCCGCCACGACACCCAGGGGACAGCGGGATGAAAGGCTGGGACATCAAGGAAGGCTGGAGGGACGGCGTGCCTCTGGCGTGAAGGCGCGCGTCCGCCGTGGCTCCAGTGCCCTTTACTTCCATCTCGGCATCCTGCCCTCCAGATGGACTCCAACAGCTCCACGTACACAGGGGGCCAACCAGTGCTCCCCACAGTCAGGTGGCAGCTCTGCTATGACACCACTGCTCAGACCTGGTGGATGGTGAGTGTGGCTCTGTGCTTTCACGTGTCACATCTGAAGGTTTCTTATTCAAGTAAATGTTGACACGCTTGCTCTTTAACACAGATTATTTTCATTCATTTATCAGGCCTGGTAACAGCTGCTTTGGGTCATAAACTAGATTTATTGCTTGCGATACGTTGACATTTTGTGTCAGAGTTTGAATCGGGGTTTTGTATATCCTCTAACTCCCGGTTCTCCATGCTGTCTGGACAGGTTTCTGGAGCGGTGTCAGTCCTTTATCCAGTTATGTTCGGCTAGCTTTCTTGGTTCAATTCCTTTTAATGTTCTCTTCACTTTCTAGATTAGTTTGCTGGATCTGTGGTGCTATTAAAACCTTTAGCTGCTGGGTGTCTGCAAAGGATATTACTGACTTTTTTTTACCGAAAAGCGGCAAATAGATTTTGTCTGAAAACTTGGCAGTGCTTGAGAGTTAGTGCTAGCAGTCTGATTAATTCAAACAAATGCTGAAGTAGGAGTTTCTGGATTTCACTTTTGTTATTGGCTCCTCTTTCTGAGAAGTTGATATTTCAGCTTAGATTTTCATGTGATTCGGGTAAAATGAAGTGTATGCTGGTCTTTGGCATGTCATACAATTATTAATCAGTTCAGATAAAGTGGTATCAAACAAATGGATAATGAACAAGTCGAGTATACCTTTTGAAGTGGGCAGAAAGTACCGCCATGAAAAGGCTGTCCTCTTACTGAGTTCTGGCCTGTGCTGGGTTGTGCAACAATGAAAATGTGTCACAAATAAGCAACAGTCATAAATCTGCTTTATATTTTTTACATACTCTGTTTTAATTCATTGTTATCGACTATGATGTTAATGTAGACACAAAAATGGATGAAAAAGGGGTAAAACAGATTAGAGCAAACTGCCAAAATGTTCCTCAGGAAATGTGCATAATTCTTTTAAGCCTTAAAAGGTCTGATGATTGTTGTTGATCGTAAGACTACTAACAAAACATTTGACGATCTCGAGATGGTAATAGGTTGAAATAACAGCTTCTCTGTGTTTAAATATATAAAACGAATGCATCGTGACAAAGGTCCTGACCTAAATCCCATTCAGAGTCTGTGTATTAATTTCAAGATCTGCTGCCCATAAGTACTTTACAGCAACTTGGGAGAGATTGAGTACATTTACTGAGGAGGGTGGACAAAATGGCATCAACCCACTTGGCAGAGTTGCTAGAATCTGTGGCTAATCCTGTTTATTACATGACATGTCTTCACTGATTCCAGTTACACTGAAGCTGCGTTCTAACAAAATTAAAACTGAAAGAAAATTCTTTTCTGCTAATGTTTTCTTTACTTAAGCAGTTTATACTGGTCATTTGGTCTAAGTATCCCTGGCTAGGCATCTAAGGGTTGAACATGTCACACATACGGTATTCAAATGCAGTAACAGAGCTGACCAAAGAAATTGTGAAATGCTAAAGTAGAGATGGATGCTGCAAATATGTCTGGTTTTAAATGCTACAGATTCCAAAGATTTAAAGGTAGAAGATTAATTTATGATCTTTGAACCTTTGGCATGAAGAGCAAGATTTTGCTGCGATAACTTCTGAGACTCCTTTCATAATTAATAAAATATCTGTCTGTCCTCATCTCATGCACTAATTTTGTCCATGTCTAGAACACAGTAGGTCTTCATTCAGGTGTCTTTGAACTATGCTGTGTGAGCAGGTTAGGGCAATTTTAAAAACTGTTTATATGGTTGATCATAAAATTCACACAGCAAAGCTTTTAGAAAATGCAACCTAATATCACCCGAGGAACTCTTTGAAATTTTTTTTACTTGGAAGCAATTTGTTGGATGTGTAAATTTGCACAGTTAAGCTTCATTTAAAATCCGGAGTCCTTTTGTTTGAGCCCGTATTCATCTATAATGAGTAAAATATTTCCCCCCCCCTTTATTCAGTATTAACCCACCCCCATAGCATTAGCCACCCACATGCTTGTTTAAATCACACCAATACACAAGATGTTTTATGAGGCCTGACTAAGAATTAATCAGAAAAGTTGCAGTCTGATTATTTTTGAGACTCCGTTTGAAGGATGATGTGTTCCGGTGCCCCGGTGTTTTGCACGTGTTTCTCCTGCTTCCTGTGCTCTCATTGCTTTTGATCTTCGAAAAGAACAAGTGAAGCACTTGGCTCATGTTCCCCACCACTGTATGCAAGCTATTCTTGCTTATTTCCTGAGGGGACGTTGTTCTTTGGCTTATTAGTACCTCTTTGTGGCAGTGCAGCCATGTTAATGTGTTTAGTAGCACAGTAGCGGAGTGTCTGTGCTAGATAGTAGAGCCCTTATCATGCATCAGGTGTCCTGCTAAAATGGCTCACTTTTTTTTCAGGGTACAGCAAGTGCATCATAATGAATACCGTGCGGGGGACAGTAATCCGGAAGCTGTCCTGACAGCCACACACCATGAGATGGGGTACATTTGGGGCAGTATGGCAGTGCATGACAATGTCACACATACACGTTAGTGATGGGCCAAATGAGTCTTCATATACTGTGGTGGGTAGGACTATCTCAAACTACCAATCAATGTTGGAAATAATTCAGGATACTCCCGCCCACCATGGGTTTTGAAGCCTCAATCGTCCCATCACTAGTACACAGAGATACAGGCACACACTCTCTCACACAGGTGATTTGGAGCCACTGATTACTCCAGACTGTGGGGAAAAACACACATTTTTTTGTAAAGGGGACAGAAATAGCATAAGTTTGAACATAAGTAAAAGTGTTAGAAATCTTTTTCTAGCAGCAAAAGGGCAAAACTTGTGAACATTATAAACTGCCCCTCCCGTGATTCAGTTCCCACTGAACTGTGTGCTGTGTGTGGGGATCTTGCGATCTGGAGTGACTTCCAGGATGATTAGTTTGAGGTGGGTGGGTGCGGGGGGTCTTCCACTTCAAACATGAGATTTCTGGATCTTGTGGTTGTGTAGATTGCTTGTTACTTTCTATGACAAAAGTTCTGGTCAGGATTATCAAGACAGATGAGTAATACGTTTTATAGTATTGTGGTTGCTCCATTTTAAAATGTTTTATGAGTACCCAATGAGAAGGCAGTTTTATGTCCCTCAGCCATAAACCACAATTTAGAAAATTTTAAAATGGTGCAATGACTTTTTTAAAATATGACAGTAATTGGTGGCACTCACAATTTGTAGTACATTTTTACTGTAAATTTAAGCAGGGTCAAGGTCAAAGTTTATGGATGTATTATACTTTATTCTGTGGCTGATAGAGCTACACAGCATAAGGTGTAGCTAAGCAGTCTCATTTTGTTTTATTGATGCCTTACAGAGGAATGAAAAAAAAAAAGCTAGAGGCCAAAATAGAGGAAAAGAATTAATAATTTTCTTTTATGCTGCACAGCGTCACTGTGAGCAGAAAACAGCATTTTGGATCAGCATTTAAAAAGAGACAATTCTCACTTTACTACATTCCTCATTGAAAAATTAGATGTGCACACACTGTATATACAACCAATACAGGAAATGAGTGACCGATGAGGTAAGTGTTAGGAATTGGTATGAAAAGAACTGTCCTGCAGCCCTCTTGGCCATTAGAGGGCGCCCAAACACACCTACAGTACATGCTCTCCTGTTGTGATGCCGTCTCCACGTGGAGTTTACTGCTCTCTGCAATAGAGAAGAATTATAGACACAAGTCTTGAAGAGCACTGGTATGGCTCCTCGGACAGGTCTTCCTGAAAAGAGTCTACAGCCGTTGTGTGTTGCTGCCTCGGCGTTGTACGTAAGATGTGTGTAGCAGTGTGATAAACCTAGGTCATCAAAGGCTAGCTTAGGGGCAGTGTGGGTCACCAATTGTACTAACCAATAGTGTGCAGGACCCAAGAAGTCTGCTATGGTCATTCTCTTAGGGCAACACTTCAACTCCACAGCAAGTTGCCCAAATTTAGGAAAACCAGACGGTCACTTCCTGAAAATTATAAAGGGTCTTTCTTTTTGCCTTTATTTTCATATTTGCATTTATTTCAGTGGATTGACTTTGAGGAGAAAATAAAGGAATTTATTGTGATGTATAGAAATCAATTTGTTGTTTTGCAGCCACATTGCTTTCTAGTTTGAATTATAGTTCATGTTTTAAATGGGATAAATTATAACATCAGATTCAGCATTGCTGAAGTCAGGTCAGCAACAGTGGTTTGGTATTTCTGGATTTTGACTGGACAGCAAGCAAAGTAAACTGCTGATACATCTGTGCCAGGAACAGTGAGTCAACTCTGGAGGCAGCTTTTATTTTGTACACGTATTCCAGGGGTGTTCTTCACGAAACTTGAAATGTACTGATAAAGCAATCTCACAAGCTTGAAGGTTCTCCTCTTCAGAGAAGAAAACATCTCATTTCACACTCCTGCCAAGTGGCCCAGTTTAATCTTCACCACACCTGTCTGTATTGTCACCATTTCTAGCAGTTCTCCTTTCGTTGACTTTAATTTCCCTTGTCCTACAATTTTCATCCTTGTGTAGTTTTCTGGAAATTGTAACACTGTTGTTTTTTGGCTTTCTAGTGCCCCACTCCAGAACTTGAGTAGGTTTTCTGAATCTGGACTCAGACTACTCAACAGCTGTATTGAATAGGGGAAAACTGTTGATGGCTTGCACCATTTCCATCCATCCATCTTCCCACTGCTATTCCCCCCCAGGAAATGTACTCCTGCACAGAGAAAGGGCAGCATGCTTTTTTCAAAAAGCAGCCACTGTTTGCTTTGTCACTGATTTGATTTGTACATGTGAAGACTAAATGTGCTGTTAAAACCAAAAGCAAAATATTATAATCTTTGGGGCACAACAAAAGTTAACTCATTAACTGACAGACAGTAACAGAGAGGGATACCTTTGTTCTGCGGTGGTTCGCTGGACTCACGTACACCATAATGTCTGACAGTCTACATGTATTTGTTTCTACCCGCTTGTTTCTGAGAACTTAAGCTGACCATCACATAAATATTATATTTCCTTTTGTCTTAAAATGCCTAGCTTGTGACAACTGAATACATTAAATTGCATCATGGTAATTTTCAAAAAGCCCATTGACTCTTTTTTTTTTGTTTTTGAACAAATCTGAAGGAAATTGTATTATGTTTACCGCAAAGAGAGAATTGGATCTCATCTAAAAAGTTTCTCTCCAATGTCCTCATGTAACTTAGGAGACCATTGTACTCCTTTATGTATTATTTTTTTCAATATTTATTTTTCTGTAATGTTTGGCATCCCTGCCCTGTACTGCCTGTACACTCCAGGCTCCATGTAGCCATGTGATGGATGGATGGATGGATGGATGGATGGATGGACAGACAGATGGACAGACAGATGGACGGATGTGTTGCTTAGTTTACTGCCAGACTTTACATATTATTTTTGTTGTGTTTATCTTTATGTTTACCTTTTTAGATCACCATCCATGTTTCAGTTATGTTCAGATGAAATTACAGGAAACTGTTTTTCCAGTTTCATTTCCAGTTGTTAACCCTTGACTCACCGGAAAATTTTGATCTTATGAGAAGAAAAGACTAGTCCACATGACAGTGAAGAGCTCAAGGGAAATTATGGAAAAACTACATTCACCATCTGAGAATGACATGCCAGAAAGCACAGAAATGGCAATTCCCAAAACACTGATACTGCTTAAGGCTTGACTGTTACTGAAGTTTGAAGGGTAGAATGTCAGTAACTTAATTTACTATTCAGCTAGTGCAAAGTGAACCTTCTGTGGAGAAAGTCGTCGTCATTTTGTTTTTTTTGCCAAACACCACTTATGGATCACCAAAGGGGATGGCGGTGGGGTCTGTGGAGTTATGACTAGACTGGTGTGCTGGGTGTGAAACTGCATTCTGAATCTGGCCTCTCTCGTTTGTATGCTAAGTAGCACCAAGCATCTGATCACTTTGGAGCATGCTGGCCTGTTAAACTAGTAGGGAAGCCTGCAGGAATGTAGTCCTCAGCATGTGGATGTGTGGATTGCCCTGGAAGTCAGTGTGACCACTCCAGTTCACCAGCGGTTGTCCTTGATTGACATTTATTTATTGGATATACTTTGTAAGTGTGGGTTACCACTTGTCTATTATTAGGGGACCTTGCTCTAGGCTAATTGTCAGCATTCCACTTCATTCACCCTCCCTTTTAGATAACTTTTTTCAAAGTTAATGGTGATAAAAACCATTGGTTTACTGTACATGACCATAGTTTGCATGTGTACAGTAAAAATGTTAGTTATCCATTTGGTGGCACTGTACTGTCAAATAGCCATGTGACTTTCATACAAAAAGATTGTCTCAACAATCTGTTATAAAGAAATGAACTTTCAAATGCACATAGTAATTATGATGCTTCATACAGGCTTTTAAAAGGTGTAGCCAGCATTCGAAGGTTCAAATTCAGGAAAATGTTTTGAATGGACAGAATATGCTGATGTACCTTGAAGAGTACTGTTTATCTGGGTACGTCACTCTTACTGAAAAGTGCTGCCTCTAGAAACTGGTTGAATTTTTTTCTCTTTGATGTAAAAAGCATCCATGAAATGACTATGAAAAGTGAGGTGAAAGAGACCAAAAATAAAATAAATCATGTCCTCCCAACACTATACTTAACAAAACAGGTGTTTTGCTGCTGTGTTATTCCCTTAATGTAAATATTCTGAAGAGCTGGACGTCTCCTATAGGGAACATGATGAATACATCTTGCAATGATTGTAGTAGCACCGCCTATGAGTTATGAATTTACTCAACTACAATGTTTGACTAAATTAGAAAAAGTGTATGTCATTTAGTGCCTCTTGCACCTTCCGTGTGGTGTTGATCATGTGACTTCTTGGCTTTATTTGTCGTACTCTGGCTCACTGGACAAGTTGCTCTCTCTTTCCAGGCTCCTTCTCTGCATGCCAAAGTGGTCCCCAGCCGGCTGTTTCATAGTACTGAATTTCCTGCCGAACAGATAAAACAGCAGGAAGGAGACAGTCTCGCTACACTGGCCTGAAGAGCGTAGGTTGCCTTACAAAAGGTGGATTACAGTTTAGGAGGTGATCTACATTTCATTCTTTGTAGAATGTTCTGCAGCAAATACCCCATCCCTTCATGGTCAGATGGTATTGAAAGGTCACACTTCCTGTGTAGTATTGACACATGTTCTTCTGTTTCAGGAATCACCACTGGTTTCTGACAGGCATCATGTGACCTTGCTCTTTCCAACTCACTCCAGGAAAAACAGCTAAGCTGATATTTGAAAGTAGCTTACCTTGCCCTAACGTATCAAAAGGGGAAACACTACTCCTATTGTGCAGCTTGTAGGCATTTAGGTAGGAAACATGTTACACTACCATTCTCTGAAAAGGAAAGACACTCAGCTTTTTTGCAGATTTCCCCAAAAGAACATTTTCCTACACCTTGCCTGAAAAGCGGCAAATACTAGGGGGTCTACCTGTATGAGTTTTGTCTCTGCTAACAGCAAACGTGGATGTTTAACATTCCTTCCCTCGTCTGGACTTAAGCTTCTGTGAAAATAGGAAAATGTGATATGTTCTTAAGAACTGCCTGCCCATGTAAAGAGAGAGAATTTCTGGTTTTGGGACTTGAGCCAGTAATCCCCTTTTGCACAGTATTCTGTAAGCTGATCCCTGTGCTGGAAACAATCGCACTTGTAGTACAGTCAGAAATTGAATTAAGTACATTGTCAGTTATTGTCAACATTGAAGTAATGCAGTGAGTCTCAGTTCTGGCCCAGTTCTCATAGAAACCGTGCCATTTTGGACTGTTGTTCTGCTTGGCCAAGTTATCATTCACATTGATTAGATTACTGTACATGTTTTGTTTATGTTCATGTCTACTAGTGCAGGTTTAATTTACTGTAGTAATAGACTGGATGGAATTGGGGGCTTACTGGAAGAAATCAACTTTGAGAGCTCTTCCTGCTAACTTGGACCTCTGCTCTAAACTGTTCATGCGAACAATATTGTTTCAATTAAATGCAGTGATCGAACTCTACAAACGGGTGGTGTTAAGCTGTTACCAAGTGAAAATGCCTTAGTGACTCCAGTGTTGTAACGCCATGCTGTCTAGTGTACAAATTTCCTCAGGTCGAGCATGCGTAGACCTGACATCAGCCTTTGTACTGTCGTTCCTCTATTATACAAATGTACCACTAGTGGGGGCAAATGGTCCGCGTTTGTTCTATTGACCAAGAATTTTGAATGTTTGCTATTATGGTTACATTTGTATATTGTCCACTTTTTCCGGATAACATAATTACTACCAGTGGAAAATAACAATTATATTCATAATAAGGGAGTACAGGTTGTGTTTAGCTTGGAGAATCAGTAGGCCAGAATGTAAATGACTATGGACGCAGGAACAGACGAGTTACCAGACGTTGCTGATGATGGGCAAGTTCTGTCCTGTTTTATTAATATCTTACTTTGGCCTTTTATGAAAAGTAATACAGCTTCTGGAATCCATTGACTCATATTTTAACATTTATTTTTGCCGCCATTGAGCTAATAGGTAACATACATTTACAAATATGCAGATTTGACTAAAGGCCAAGTACAGCTAAGTATGAACAGTGCTCCTTTTACATAAATTCATTTGCACAAAATTTCTTTACAACGAACAGTTCAATGCTGCAAGAAAATGTATCTACGATGTTCTATAAATGATGCGTCAAGGGTGTTGATGTTGCTATAGTAACAATTCTGCTGGAAAATTATGAAAAAACTGAAAAAGGTGAGAGAATGGAGAAGTCTACAGAGACAAAATAGTTCTTAAACGGTACAAGGAAAGTGTGTGATCAAAATAAAGGAGGAAGAAACTTATGAAAACTTGGACTAGCTGGAAGAAAGTGAGATGCAACTGGGCTTGAACAGGAAAGACGCATCGGCCAAAGTAGTGGAGAGTAGCCAGAAGTGAACTTTTGGAACCAGATACCCTGGTGGGGCGGCTCAGCTTCTGGCACACAAATGCATTGAAAAGCATCAGGATCCACATAATTCTTCACTTTTCAAACAAGCCAAGAGAGGAGACAAACCAGAGCGGTGGTCTAAGCGTGGGTCACTGCTGAGGTTTTACCGAAGATTCCAGAGATGTGTGTTATGTAAGAGAAACATTCAGTAGGGTGACACTAGGCTACATTAATCCTGTGCTGGGTGAAATGTTAATGTACGACGTGATGAACGGAACACCGGCTCGGACCCTTAGTCACACAGCACCGAAAGAGCCAAGAGGTGGAAAAAGACAGCCAACATGTGGCTTTTATGAATTTCTGCTTAATGTTTTTCTTTCATTCTTGTTATAATGCATATTCCAGTACTGGATGCCAGGCTTGTCATAATAAGAGCCAATCAGCTTGTGCACCATATGGTATCAATGGCAGCTTACCCTGAATTCACAGGTTTGATTTCTGCAGCGTACCTTCTGGTTAATGTTTCACGCAAACCATCAAGAAATGCAACAGCAAGAGAGGTGGAATAATTTGTTGTGATGAAGTTCCCCAAATAATGAAACACCACCCCCCCACTCCACAGAGCTCATAGAAGAGAACCAGATATTACTGCTTTCTGGAGGAGGTGATGTAAAAACACATGGTTTGTCAAAGTGAGGAGAAGCTTTGGGATGGAAGGTGTCACCATGTCAGGACACATGGGTGCACTGATGGTGTTGGGTGTCCCACGCTACGACTGCAAGACCTGGTCTCTCTGCACTGCCCTTACATCTGTTAGGTGACCAAGAGATCTGCGTGGTCCACAGCCTGACTGACCAACGCACTCCTCCTCCTGAAAGGATCACCGGGAGCGTAGCTGGAGACAGACTCCAGCTAGACACCTGGAATAGTCAGGCGTGGGGGGTGGGGGACCACAGCTTAATTATGGGCACCTGCTTGGCAGCCCTGGAAGAAAATTGTAGGAAAATCCCTTTAATCGCAGCAGCCCTCAATGACTGAGCAAACCGATTAAAGAGACATGGAAAATCTGCAGGATTCTGGCACTTAAGAAAAAAGGCTGCCAGTCTCTTCTTGGGCCAGGAGCTCATCTTTGCCAGACATTCAGAAAAACAGGAGAGGTCAGAGGTTGCGTTGCACTGGCTAAAACCTAGAAGGCTGGAGGCCATTCTACCTAAAAAAAAAAAAATTTGATACTTTAGGAGAAAGAATTTTAGGTACTCAAAAAGCAGAAAACATTTTACTTGGTCTGTTCTCTACAAATCTAACCGTCTGTGAGCATTTTTGGCTAAACTTTCTTAGCCTTGTGTTTCAGCCAAAACTTTCCTCAAGCTGGGGAACACACATGATTGCTCTCTGTTCTGGGAAGAAAATGTATCAGATGAATGTTTGCTACTCTGCTGGATCTTTAGAGAACAATCCTTGTATCTTTCTTGCATATGGACCCATTTTTGGTGATTGCAACACTTTTTTTTTTTTTGTTGTTTGGGACCATGTGTAGCTAATGAAAATATTAGACATAAACAGTGTGCATTACTCAGAAATGTTTCTCACATATGATGACAAGGGTGCTACAAGCAACCTGGATTGATTAATTTAACTGCATGGTTTTTGCAGATTAATTTTCAAAAGTTACACCCATACTTTTAATTAATTTATACTGCATTAAAATGAAACTTGGCTATGCTTAAATATGCAATTCAATTTTTAGACCCTGTTTGCAATTTCTCTTCCAAGGATTCTGTTATTTTTAATATCAGTATTAAGCATGATCGTATTGCCATTCAAAATATTGCTGCTGCCGTGGCTCTGTAGACTGCACAATGAGAAATACCGAAGAATTTCCGTGATGCAAGCAGCATGCTGTTGCAACATCCGTGGGATAGTAACAATGACAAGACGATACTAAGGTGCTGCAAAAAAACCCCAAAAAACTCCATGTTACAAAAAACAGAGCTGTCCACTTTACATTGCTAATAACATGTTTTGCATAAATAACGTAATCCTTTCATTCTTTTATAGAGTCTACAGCACTCTGCACACTCTCGTTTATACCAACTTTTTACATTTTTATAAAGACTAGGTGTTCCCCTGAATCAGATGGAATGCTAAAGAAAAATGTCAAGATTTGTCAAAATGAGGAACGTGTGGTTGGCAAGGCAAGAATGAAAGCCTCAGCCCAAGCAGCTCGGAAACTTCGGAAGAGCAGGAAGGAGACAGAAGGAATGGGTACCTGAAATAATGGAGACGAGAAAGCCTCATTGTGCTGCTCAGTCTGGTCTTATGTATTTGTTGAAACACGCATCCCTTAAATCAGCTCCTGTAACAGTTACCCCCAAGTGCTAATGTAGAGAGAACAGGTCCTCAAAGGAAACCTGGATACGGGTGTGCAGTGGGTAAATTAGTGCAGTGTAAAGTGTGTACAGTCACACACAACCTGGTACAGTTGCAAAACCAAACTTTAAAAAATGCCTTCGGAATATATTTTTTTAAAAGCACGTCCCCCTTTCCTACAAACGGATATTTTTCCAATTCAGTTTGAAATATGTTTCACAGGGGAAGTACCAGAATAACCAGTATTATATTTGCTTGGTGGATTTCTTTTTTCTCGAACGACAGGCGAATTATTGTCGTTCAGGTGAAGTGCCTGGATTCCGAGTACAATTACCGGCACCGACAGTGTACAGTCAGGTTGCCGTTAGCCTAGGTGGCTACCTTAATTAAGCTATACCTTCTGAGTGAACCTGCACGTCACGTTGTCATGAACGTCCTTCGGCGTGACGGCATGGCTGCGCTGGCACCTGTTGATGCTGCGTTCGGGTGCTGCTTACAAAGTGGGGAAATAAAACGAGCTTTTAATGTATTAAATGGTTCATTTCCATATTGGTTACCACGGTAATATTCCGAAAGTAATCGATTAACATACAGTCGATTCATGTTTGAATTAGTTTTCGTATGGTGCTCCAGTGCACGTTACATTTATTATTCCTAACACGTTTTGGTATCTGTTGCCACGAATATATTTGTATTCTGCTTCAGTATTAGCGCTGTTATTAAACAATATTGTACCATTTAATTTAACTTCACGGTTGCTGTCACACCTAAGCTTCTCAATGTGTTGTCTAAGAGCATCTGGCATTTGCGAAAACCCATACGTGAATTTTACAATTCTTTGAATATTTTACGTATTCGGTTAAAAGGGTTAAATCCGGTTGCACAAAAACAATATAGTAAATGTTGTAATACCGTTTCCACCTCTGGCCTATATATAAATGGTAGGCTAATACTGTATTTCCCCCGTGTTTTTCAATAATATAGATACACTTGCTAGGTGTGAGATAAGCATTACTTTCATGCGAAGGTAACCCTTTCAATACCAGGAAACAAGTCCACACAACACAACTTCAGTACCACACTACTAACCAGCTGTGAGGGAGCCTGAGAAAGAAACGGAATTCTGTATAAGGAATTTCAAATGTTGAATAAATAAGCGTAGTCACCAGTTAAAACGCACGAGCGAAAATGTATCCAAGATCATTTTAAGTAGTGATCTTGAAAAACAATTACAAATTATAAAATTCAAACTGGCAATCTGCTAACAGGTTATCTAAAAGTTTGTTCAAAATTTAAGCTGTTTAGTAACTATTACATTAAGTCGGAAGGGAACACGTTAAATCCTGTTTTCACATTTTGTGTTGTGTTTTGTAACTTTAATATCAGGATACAACGACGATATTTCATGTGAATACCTTAACATTATGTTACTGCTGCCAAACATTTTGTACAAAATGTTCTAGATTTTACTGAATTCTAAAAGATCGTTTAAAAGAAGGAAATAAGGTATTCTGGCAGGTTTGTGAACCTACAAATGCTTATCAATAACATTTGATCTCCTACATTTTAATAAAAAAATACATATTATTTATATAGCAAATATTTCCACTTGTAGAATGTTTAAGGGAGTTAAATTACGGGGGAATTTATATTCAGATATATTTAGAATAAACCTATTTTATATAAGTTTAGGCTTCTGTTAATATTGTTCAGACACGCTGAAGGTTCGGAAATAAAAATGAACAATTTCAACATTAATATTTTGTTACTAAAATGGCAAATATTAAATTTAAATTCTATTCCATAAACAATACTAAATTTCAGTTCTTTAATAGTGGTGTTTTCACATGTAACTGCCAAATTGCAGAATGTATTACTTTTTATGTAAAGCAAAACTGTGGTTACGCGGCATACAGCGCATTTTGAGAAGCTGAATTTAGACAGAAGCCCAGTTGAGAACGTGAATGTCTAATACAAATTTCAGCTCGATCTTTGCAAAAATTCGCTTCTGTTTTTAGTGCACTTCTTGGTCTTAAAAATTCACAAGTGTGACATCAGCACACCATCTAAAACGAAATTTAAGCAAACTTTCATTTTTTCTTACGTATTTAGATTTATTCAAGATTTACTGGACTTTGGTACAGCAAAATTGACTTGTTTCAAATATCAAAGACATAATGCTGGTTGAACAAACCTAACAACTCAAGTAATTGCTCTGAAATTGGTTACATAGATGGAAATTTCCTATGGCATTCAAGTATTCTGCCCACAACAGCAGTGATCTGACAAAAATTATAGGAATATAATATTAGTGGTTAACTTATAAACTGTCTATGTGGTCGTAGGGGTTATATATAGCGTACTTTGTAATAGTTTGTCGGCAGAATTATTTCCATATATTATTATGTACACAGGTGTACTCATGGCTAAACGTCTGTATTTCAAGACATTTGTTCAATTCTGTTGAAAATGATCTTAACCGGCTGTCTCCTCGTTTATTTGAAATACAATTTTTTTTTTTTTTTAACTACCGGTTCATTTGCATGTGTTATACAATAACAACGATATAATATTTAAGCCATCCAGGGTTTCACACACGTACGGTGTGCTGCTTGGACAAGTGGAATGGTTCTGACGGAAAAGATCTCAGAATTTAAAAATGAAAAGGGGGCGACGCTTAACACCCACACACCCACCCACACACACACACACACGCTTTCAAAGACCGACTTCGAGAAACAAGCTGTCCTCTATGCGACTAAAAAAAAAAGGAAAACTAAGTAAATGTTAATATAACCTTGAGGCTTCTTGATGTTGAATAACAAGCACCTTGAAAATACTTTGCAGGTGTAAGTAAATTGACAGATCATTTTACGGTTATTTTATCCGCCTGAGTTTAGTTTCCCCCCCTTTTTTGTCAATAGGCTGCTTCTGAGTGTTTTAAAATCTCTTCTCCCCCTTTTATAAACTACGCCATCAAGTGCAACACTAATATATTAGCAGCAACACCCCCCACTCCGTGTCTCTCCCAGACGACTGTAAGATCTCATAAGAACCCTCTGTTCAGGCCGCCTGAATGGACTTTGAGGAAGGAAACAGCAGACGAATGGCTGATACCATCTAACAAACAAATATATCTGGACAATGTTGCTGCATGTATGAGACGAGGAGACCTTACTGCAGTTTAAAGATACACCACCAACAGCAAGACACTATCAGCCAGTATACTGCTAGCAGGCAGGCAAGCTGCAGTGCTGCCACAAATTGTGCAAGCCGTATAATATTATTGTAAGATCTCTATTTAGTCCTCCTGTACCTTGTAAGCGGGGTTCTGATCGGATTGCTGGAGACTTCGTGTCGGACGTTACTGTTTTATCTGCCCGGGTTGTCCTCCCTTCCGAAGACCGCGGATTACTTCTTTGCGAAGAGAGATGGATGTATAATAATAACAATAACAACAATAACAACAACATCGACGAGATGACAAGGCGCTGAACTGTGGTGCTGCTAAAGCTTATTAGCTCCAACTTTTAGGGGGCTTGGCAGTTTCGCTTGGCAATGGTACGTTAACGAATACATTTCATCATTATTTGTCATTATTCCAGAAGGCGCACTGCAGCGTTGGTTGGGCGACGTGCGTTTGGAAACGAGTGAATATTATAGCGCACATGCATATTTTCCCCCCCTCTCTTTCATAGTTTTCTCGAGTTACTCCTTTTCGTTGATCCTTAGCCAGAGCGACGGTTTGTGGGAAGCGCTGAATACTGAATTACGTTACAGAATAGGTAGCTTCACTGCCATTTTCTCCGCCACACAAGTTATCGCTGTTATGTCACCGTAGTGTCGCCACGGGACCTCACAGGCCAAGCTGAAGTTCAAAGCTAGCAGACTCCGGAGCCGACGCCGAGCTGCTGGAGCTACGGCAGAAAATGGCCGCAGCCAGAGCCGCAGGCGCGCCGGCTCCAATTTGAACCGCAGACCGACGGAGGCGCTAGGTGGCGGGGACTCGTCACACTCGGCGGGCCGTCGTGATACGAACTTCCAGAGTCTCTCTGCCTAAACGGCAAACATGAAGTATCACTTTAGTTTAGCAGTTATTTAGGTGCGTACGTAAAGAAACACGCCTGGCAAGACTCAGTCAAACGCTGGGTCAATCATGTATGACACGTTATGCGTATATATCTGAATAATAAACGACCCTTTAAAGTTGGAAAATAACACTCATTCACGAACGGATGTTTAATTTGTGACTACACTGATAAGTATTCTTGCGAAATAGTGGTTAAAATGTCAACATGATCTGCCTTTACTTTTATAGTATTTTATATGATCCAAACGTGATTAACTTCTTCAACTATACATTTAAGCTTTTAAACCAGTTTTTGAGTTCAGATTTATTGGTCACAAGGGGTCTTTGCATTTCTGACTTGTAATAACTGATAAATGTATATAATTCACATCATGCTCTGAGTATTTATCGAATTAAACATGCATAAACAGATGTCATACAGGGTGTTGTCATGAGAATAGGGCTGCTAGCCTTACCAGTTTAATAAATGTGATAGTTACTGCACCAACAGTAAAGAAACCTTTATTAATGTATTTACTCGTCCTAACAATTCAGTGTTTAGGCTGCACTATTTACGCTAATTCTCTGTATGTTCTAGTTCCACGTTGTTTATTAGTATATGCAGGTTTGTTGGGCATTTCAGTTTTCGCCGTACAAGTAAATTGCAAGTAACTGACACATACATATGGACACTAAATGAGAGTAATAAAATTGCGAATCTGACTTTTGATAAGTAATCTGGAAAATGGATGGATGGAAACTCGGGGCTGCTCATCTGAGTGCTGTACCGTTGATGTCTTGACAAACCCGGGATAGCTTCACAAGCACGGTTAATTGTACACATATGTATAGATAGTAAGTTGGTTTTGACATTTCATTGTACAGATATGCTTGAGGTCCATAGGTGGGATATTGATACACCAACGGGGATGGCTCATTTTTTTGGGATTGTTGTGTTCCCGACGTATAGTTGTGGAAATGGAAATAATAAAATCTAGGTTGTTGTACCTTTATGTGCTCTGCGGCCTTAAAACATTATCCAGTTCGATAGTAATCGTTTCATTCAAGCGTTTTAACCTGCGTTAACGCGATACGTTAGTTTAATGTGATGTTTTATACACATCAACAACAAACAATGGATTAGCCAGATAGGTCAGTGGGACTGAATTCTCCTCAGACGTATTTTCCCAAAATATCGTCTCTCTAAACGAGGTGAACAGTTTATGTATCGTCATTAACGATGATATCCTTCGGACTTTTGCAAATGTGGCTATTGTAAACTCCACGTGAGTTTGGTGATAACGTTATTCTCAGTTTCTTTATGTTGGATAATTTGTGCTTTCATTAGCGTCGCCCCGGACTCCCGATTCTGGGACGATAACTGAAAATCATGAAACTAAAACTTGCTTGCCAGTATATATATTTTATTTTATTTTCTGGAACTGGCCAGTTTTGATAAAAGAAGGGAGGATGTGTCCACGCCTGCATAGAAGATATCAAGTCATATGGTTTCTGTTTATGTCAAGCGAGCAGCCGAGTGTCAGACTTGTCATTTGTCTTCTGTTTCGTCGTCCCTCATCGGTGGAAGTCAGGGATACTGCAACTTTAAGTTATTTTTTTCTGGGATGGGCTATATTCATAACGTCATTTCTCGTTCTTTAATTTTTTTCATCATTTCGTAAATGGAACAGATTTGCCAACACTCCACCTTTCCAAGTGTCCCCCGAGTTTTTTTTTTTTTTTCCTTCAACTTTTTATTTCTATCCCCCACCAACTTTGCGTGATCTTTTCTAGCATGTCTCACGTTGTTTAATTTCAGCGAACACAATAGCGAGTCAGATGCCATGATAACGGCGATGTCGAAATGTGAAACAAATATTTAGTAACTTTCTTCGTCTTCTGGCATCTTTTCGAGCTGTTTCCATTGCACCATGATGTATTCGCCGCTCTGCCTTACTCAGGTAAAACGCCTCGTTTTCGCCCCTGTCGCCGTATAAACGTGGATGTACGCCGTCTGCATGGAGGTGTTTCAATGCAAAATGAAAACGTAAAGCTGAGAGAAGGGCGGCATACAGCTGGAAATTCTCTCACCTTGCCGGCTTTTCTTCGTCGGATTTCACTTTGATCATACAAATATGAGCATGCCTTTCCGTAGCTCGGAATAGCGCGTTTCGCCGTGCGCTGCTTATTTTTTTTTCTGTCATCGATTTATTGAAAATGCGTTTATCTGGCGAAATCGTATCGCGAGTATTGGCAAATGAATGATTTCTGAGTATAGTTAGATGACGTTTTCGATATGTATGTGGGCATGCTTTGGGTGTTACGGGGAAGGTTGCGGTGGAGATACGGCAGCCCACTTAAAGGGGGTGTCCTCCTCATTCTTATTACTGATGCTCCGTAGGTAAACACTTCATTAGCTGATTAACAAACACGGTACATGTATGTCTTACGTCTAGTGTGTATGGCCAAGTGCCGTTTTTAGGCTCATTTCTACATTAAGTCATGCAGTTACTGTATCTGCTGCACCTATATAGTGTTAACAGAACAGCAAACGAGAGTAAAAGACGTCAAGACATTTGGACTGGGGAAATGTGTAAGAGCTAAGATCAATGCTGATACCCTCACAAGGAAACTCTTGTCTTTTCATTATTTATTTGCCACTAAGTTACTATATCCTGAGCAGGTCAGGTAGACATTTTTTCCAAAATAATAATATGTTACGAGTGTTTTTTTTTTTCGTTATGTAGTCAATAAACTTCTTATATGGCGGTATATAACCCTATAACGTGAGGATATTTTCCTGCAAATGCGATAGCGTTACATGCACGGAAAAAAATATGAGGAGTTTTTCCACAGAACAGTCCAACTGTATTCCAGAAGGAGCTGAATTATCAAGGTTAGCCTTTGGTGAGGAATGGGCTGAAGCACGAACAGATAGTTACTTTTCAGGATGCTGAAATATACTTATAAAAGATTTACATTTTGATCACTTAGCAAGATAGCCGTAGAACAGTTAACGTGCGCTGTCGTTTATATAAGCCTTTATACACTATCAAATAGAAGATTAGTTAACCATGTCGATAATTTCACAACACTAGTTAAGGTAGGAGAAAGTCAGCTCTCATGTGTAACAGTGTCCACCCGTGTGAGTGTGTGTGTGTGTGTGTGAGTGTGTGTGTGTGTGCGCGCGCGCGCACATAGATGCGCTGCAGGGTTGTGGATGAACATAAGCTCTTTACTGACAACCAATTTAAAAGTTCCAAAAGGAATAGTTTTGGCATTCAACCAACTTACACCAAATCTTACGTTAGCATAGTCAGAAATATGCAAGTTTACTTTTTAAACAATTCATTAAATGTATATTGAAAATTAACATTCTGAATTTTTATTACTCCAAATCACACATTGGACCAATATGTCAGTCATTATGGTAATATTGTAAATAGCCAAGCATTGGTAATTATAAAAGACAGCTGGCCTTTTATTGAGCTGTAACCTGGATTGGCTATAGAAACTGAAGGTAGCTTTGAGTTGAGGGGGTCCTGCTCTTCTAACCTTTGGTAAAATGCGTAGCTGATTGAGTAAAAATGTTCTGCTATTATAAGTGAATAAAAATTGTAATCCACCTTGAATTAAATTGTAAATGCAAAGTCGCTGTGTATGTTGGAATATAAGTTATTAATCAGCAGTCATCGATCATCGGATTTGTCCTTTTAATCAATTTATATATGATTAAGAAAAGTCTTTAACTGGGAGCGCTGTGCTAACTCACAATTCAAGTCACACCATTGTGTGGTAATGAACTGTTGTGAGGCAGAATCATGCATCATCTGTGGCCCGGGGAGATGCAGTGCATCCTCTTTGGCCAGTGAGAGGCAGTGTGTCCTTTGTTGCTTGGGGAGAGACAGTACATCCTACTTTGGCCTGGGGAGAGGCAGTGTGTCCTCTCTGGCTTGAGAAGAGGCAGTGTGTCCTCTGTGACCTGGGGAGAGGGAGTGTGTCCTCTGTGGCTTTGGAAGATGCAGTGCATTCTCCATGGCCTGGGGAAAGGCAGTGCGTTCTCTGTGGCCCGGGGAAAGGCAATGCGTTCTCTGTGGCCTGGGGAGAGGCAGTGCCTCCTTTATGGCTTGGGGAAAGCCAGTGCATCCTCTGTGGCCCAGAGAGAGGCAGTGTGTACTCTGTGGCTTGGGGAGAGGCAGAGCGTTCTCTGTGGCCTGGGTAGAGGCAGTATGCCGTATGCCCTTGGAGAGGTGGGGGGTTCAGAAGTTGAATTGCCAGGGCTGTGTGGTCTGCTCCACTGTGAAGTGATAAGCACCCCCCCCCCCCACCTTTACCATATTTTAGTCTACCACCTTTACAGAGACTAGGCTGTATGTAGCAGCCAGCTTAGTGGAGTCTGTGAATAAGCTGCCTAACATTAAACATGTTAAAAAAAACTGTTTTAATGTGGTTTTCATATTGCGCTTTAATGAGATCTGAGATGCAAAGGTACAGGTTTAGGGAGCTTCTCAATTTATTCTGGTTTGTCTTGATGACATGGAAACCAACTGTTGAAAATAAAACCTTAAAGATTTAGTTGTTCATGTAAATTTATTTCACCTTAAATGTAAAATACACTTCTTATTCATTAAAAAAAACATTTTCAGATGTTTCTATTTGTCAAAAACATATCTGGGGCTTAAAAATTCAATTTAAGTTTTTGTGGGAAGCAGAAGTAATTATATGAATCAAATGAACCCGATTGCTAAAAAATTTTGAAAGCTGCTGATGAATAATAAAAAGAGGTAAATAGTGATCCCGAGTGACATTTAGAAAAGTTTTGCAGTCTTACACAAATACGATGTAACTTGTTTTAATTTCAAGATTTCAGTATTCTCACTCTTGTCAAATTCACAAGCCCTGCTGTGTGACGCTTATGCAAAACCATCTCTATTGGCCTGCAATGTGCTTTTTAGGCTTGCTGGGTCTCAAGTGCTGGAGCCGGTTCAGAGATCAAAGCAAGCGGTTCTTTTGCTGGTAATGGTGTCTAGAGGAGTGATTGGCATGGAGTGGCGCTCTCGCGTGCAGAACCTGCTGCGGGTCGGTGCTGGGAGACCAGTTGGAACCATTTTCTAGATGGTTGTGGGTGGCAATGTGGGGCTGATTAGACAGCAGGGTTTGTGCTTTTGACCAGAACTGCTCACTGGATGCCTGGAATGTGTCTGTAGCATAGATTTACTGTTGGATTTCTGTATATGATTATATCAATATGTTTACCACACCATAAAGTAAAAAAATGTATATGGTACATACTTGCTGTTTGGTTTTTATGACTAGAACCTAGATTTGACCTTGAAATGCACTTCAGTCCTTGCTAATTTCAACCTCAATTTCACGCCACGTTTTAAATCCAAATTATTGTTGTAATAATGTCGTCTTAATCACCCTGGCACATGACAACATATGTTTGTTTCTGTAGATGCATCACGTTTTAGGCTAAGGTATCATAACTGCAGAGGCACATATGAACATAAATTAATATTTGATTAAAAGGAAAGTAATTCTTTACACTTTGAAAAGTAGGAGTTTTGTCAGCTGTTTGAATTTTGCCCTTTCAATAAATGTTTGTCTATTTGTTAATGTATGTAAACAGTCGAGTCAAATACTTTAGGAAAAGGTTGATTTAACGCTAGCCTTGTTCTGTTCATTACATGTTTGCCGAAGAAAGTGTTTAGTCTTCTTATTGTACAGGATTGTTTACACAGGTGAATGCCTCTAGTACATTATACATTAAATAATCCCATTGCTTTCTGTTCTCTTTGACTAATGGTGCCCCTTTAGATAAATCGCATGTGGAGACAAAAAAAAACAGTTTGTCAGTACGCGGTGAACAAGTGGTGCTTTGTTTTCGGCTGCTCTCAATGGAAATGGCTCTTAAGATTTTTAAGCTATGAGGAAACACTGTTGATTTTGCGTAGATAGCTTACAGTTAATACACAGTTGTACAGTTGGTCATGTGCCCGTTCAGTTCATTGAATGACTGATGTCTATAGGGACACCTTGAGGAAAAGTGCTGAAATGCAGCTCAATAACCTGATGTTTGAGATCGTTTAACCTTGCATGAAATGCGTATATGAAAAATAACATGCAGATGAAGGTTTATCTTCCTGATTTTGAAGGCTTATTGAATGGTATTACTTAGTTTGGGGAAAACAAAAATTACAAATAACATTTGTCATCTTTTGTGTTAGGCCTGTTGCTTAATATTTCCAACATGCAACAGTACTATGAATTCAAGATGTTTGTGTTAATTTGTTTTTTTTTTTTTTTTTTTAATTTGTATTAAGTCAGCTGGCCACCAATAAAAATCTATATATGATAAAAATATTACATTTTCAGGCAGGTTGTATTAAACGTGACACAAATTGATCACAGTTGTTTACTAGCCCATGTGGCAAATTCTTCCCTGTAATGTTTTTTCACTTGGCACTAACTACATAATGTAATGTCTTAGACCTTGGAAAGCCATCCGAGAAAATGTTCTAAGAAGCAATAGTAATCTATGAACTCTGATAAATCAGTAAGTAATGTGGACATGAGCTTTATTGCAATATCCGCCTCTGTCTAATACAACACATTCTTGCAGTAGTTGCGTATGTACACATGTCATCTTATCTCCATATTTGAGGAAGATCCACACTAAAGTACTTAAGAATAACCTTCCTTGTTTTTCTAATACTACGCTTCTTTGTTAAACTAAAGGAGCCATATAGTCTCTTTGGAGCATATAGCTTCTGTATTTGCTCGGTTTCCCGCCCATGGAAGTTTATTCACCTTTTTACACCTCGTGCTCATGAGGCTGGGCATCATATCAAAGCTGAGAGGGATAGGGAGACTTGGCTGGCGTCACACAACTCCGCCGCTTTTTGGCAGAGTCCGACTCATTCATGACACTCAGGCTCTTATCGTGGTCATCAGCAACAGGACACGGTTGTGTAACAGAAACATGTTCAGTTTTAATATGGCTCGTTTCATAGTATGAGACAGTCGATTGCAACACACAGCCAAAGTCATTTTGAATTGCCGCATGTTTCAGTACCATTTTTATTTTCTGCATCGTAATTACAGCCTGTGCGTAACGTTGATAATATGGAGTATTAATATTGTCGCGGCAGTGTTTGCCCTTAGCTTTTCCTTGCTAGTTAACTGCAAATCATTAAAAATGTTCTACCTTTAAAAATCTTTTGGATGTGCTTTAGAGTTCACACTCTTCTCTTGAATCTTGTGATAATTTCTTTGTACGTCATACTGCAGCTTGGATGGGTGCAGTGGAAAAAAAAAAGTGAAATCCTAAGATCTTCATTTGCTGAGCTGCATTTTTGAAGCCATGAGAACATTTCTTTACAAAGCTGAGTTTTGATTTGTTGACATTTTTGTCGAACCTTGAACCACTTACTGTAATCAGTATGTTTTTCCCTTTGGTCCAACTGCCTTTTACATCTTTTTCTGGGGATTGTATTTGTTGTATAGTAATCAGTGTTTGTCTTTTTATAGGCTGATGCTCTTTCAAATTCCATTCTCTAAATCCTTAGCTGTTTGGTGACGTATGTCCTGTGCGTGTGTCTTTGTTCCCTTGTTCTTATTGCTGTAAAGTGATGTTCCTGAGTTACCCGGACATTGACCCTGCTATAACGAATTTCCAACTATCTGTTACCCCTTTTTCAATTACCTTTCAACACCTGCTGATGACACCCACGCCCCACTCCCGAAAAAGACCCCCATCACAGTCTGTCTGCTTCTCTCTCTCTCATTATTGCTTCTATGTGATGGGTTAGGAGTTTACAGTAAGCAGTAGTTTCTGAGCTCCAGGACCATGTGCACCTCTGCCTTCCCTGGAAAGCGTGAGACGTATACATTCTTTTTTTTTCTTTCCAGCACAGGCCTGGATCTGTGTCCAGCTTTTAAAACCTTCGACGGTGCATGTGGTCCTCTTGGCCCATGTTTAATGGAAGCTGCTCGTGCTTCAAATCACACCCGGCCTCCATAAGAAGGAGGATGGTATGGAGTACCTCTAAATATTTATATAGTAAGAGCTTGTTTAAATCCCCATTGATTGTCCTGCCTCATCTCTTTCAGGGATGGCAGCTGAAAAAGCTTAACTGTTTGCATAATGCAGCAGACAGGTGAGCACAGGCTGAATGAAGCTTTGAAGTAAAGCCCTTGAGAGAGAATGTGTTATAGAGTGGGGAGGAGCTGTTTCAGATTCCTGAGGAGTAGTGCCATAGGGTATGGCATTGTGGAGCTGTATGCTTACTCAGTCCATCCATCCTTCCATCCACCCACCTTCAAACTGCTAAATCTAATCTGAAGCTGTGGTGGAGCAGTCTGCTACATGTCATTTAATAATTCTCCCTCATTTGTATTGCTTGCATATGCACTTAGAGTAGCACTTTAGCACTTAGCTTTATTTTTTAACCTAAACTTGAACACTGTGCTTAAGTCAGGATTAACCCTGTTTAGCAGTGAGCTTTCGCTGCAGGTGTTGGGTTAGGGTTCTAAGGTTGTGTGGGTCAGCTCTGGTGTGTGCAGCAGAACACGAGTTCTCACACAGGAACCCCTGTTTATTGGCGTTTCACATACAGCTGGAGGGTTTAATGTGGCACAACAACCATATTCATTTCGTTGCTGTTTTTTCAGTTTGTCTTCCATCTGCGTCAGCTTGGTTTTTTTTTTGCCAATTTTTTATAGTGTTGTCAGACCTTAAAAATTCATATATAGGAATTGCATGTACAGGATAAATGATTATGGAATATAGATTTATAGGTTTACATCAGTCAGATATTCTACTCCATGTGCAATAAGGGTCGTGCAATATGTTCATGAAGATGGACTGTGGTCTACCTACCTCATTTTACC
>JAACJT020000028.1:3234211-3249403 GCA_009936485.2 Gymnarchus niloticus | reverse complement strand
GATATGAACTTTCAGATTCCCCTGATGGCTGCATTTTCTTTTCCCCTCACTTTGCAGTTATCTCTAGTGATTACATAGCTGAGAGCAGCTCATACAGGAGGCTGCATCAAGTCACCCTGTGTGCTGAAACAAATTTACTTCAGCAGAACAGCCTGTGAAGTGAATGGCTTCTTTATCTAGAGGGACACCCAAGAGAGAAGCAGGCTCTGATACAGCAAATGAGCCCTTTCGTTGTGTGTTACAGTGCAGTGCTGGGGTGGGGGCACTTTTTGTGCACTTCACGCTTGGATTTCTGTTCCATGGTGAATTTTATAGGAGCAGGTGCTGATGCAAAAGGGACGACCTACAGGGGGCGCTCCCTGGAAAAAGGCCACCATCACAGTGGCCCAGTCCTTGTCTGTCTCATGACGACGAGTCCAGTTGATGTTACTGCGATATGTCAGGGAGCCAGGAGGCTGAGTGGCGAGGAGGTACAGGTTCAGCTGCATGACCTGACAGACTCATTTCAAAGCAAAGATAAACATTAAAGGTCAGAGACATGACACCTAGGTGAACTGCATGGAGTCTCAACAGCTGTTGGGCAGATAGGCCTGCCTGTCAGCATGCAAGGTGTAGGAGCCCATGCAGAACCACGGGTGCAGTAATCTTGTTTTGCAGATGAGCCCTGAAGATGAATCTACATTAGAGTGACGGTACGACAGATCACTATCTGCTAATGTGGGTGGACACCACACATATGAGATGTAGTGATTACGGACTGATGGCATCATCGCAACTCTGTGACAAAGGTAGAGCATACCACTATTGTGGCCTTATTGTTTCACCTGAAGGTAACATTAGGTGGCCACTTTATTTGCCCGTTACCAGTTTCTTTTTGTTCTTGTTTTTTGTGTCGCAAAATTCAGCTTTTGTGTTATGTGAAAAAAATTCATATTTGAATTCTATGTTATACTTGGAACAGATAGTGATGTTCACTGAGAAGGGGTCAAGGAAGTGTGGTCATGACCTCAAGACAGGGCGTCTCTGTGCTTTACCGCAGCATTCACTGTGAATTACCTTGACGTAGTGCGCGCATGTATAAACGGGTGAAAAATGTCAGTGTTTTCTTCCACTGGAAAAAGCGCTTTACGTCTGACTTGGTCAGAACTAGAGTAGAAATCAGAAAGTAGCTAAGGTGCAGTTTGGATAGTAGCGGCTGACAGTGCTTTGTCTCCCATGTCTTCAGGCAGAGATCTCTGTCAGCTTGGAAGGGCTCCAAAGGCTCTTGGAGGAACACATCAGCTTTTTGGCATTGACCCCGTGTGACACTGCAGAATAAAGCCCCTCCAGTACTCGACCTTAAAAGCTATAATGTTTGGCCTTTCCCTCTACAGCACGTTTTTGGCGTTCTCACCTTAATCTGTTATGTTAAAAGCTCACTGAAGAATCTAACCAAAAAAAAAAAAATGAAAAAACTTGATAGGCCGATTTAGATGGTTCCTGACTTCTGCTGCTGAGTACAGCCGGACCGGGCTGTTGTTGAGCTCTCATGGTATTTCGAAGCACGGCTTGACGCTGACCCCGCCGTGGATTGTGGGGAGCGGTCCCCAATTAAGCGTTCCTGCTTTCACAGTGCTCCTTCTGCTGCTCTTATTAACCAGGTTTTCAGAGCTTCGGTGGGCAGAAACTTCAAACAGTCGGCTTAGATTCTGGCCCCATGGGGCCTGCTGGTTGTAAATGTGGTCTGGGTGGCTGCACTCCCTCCTCCTCCGGCGGCGGCGGAGTCCGAAGCGCATTTAAGGTAGGCTGTGGCGTCCCACTGTAACACACCAGGGAAGATGGAGATAACGGTGGTACAGTGTTCTGACCGTTGCGCATGCATCGGGGCTGATTGGGGGGGGAACCGGGACAGGATGCTGCCTCTTGAGAATGTCCAGGGGAGTGATGTGAGGTGCAGGTTGGGGTTGAAAAAAGTTGGAAACTTCACTGTGCTGATAAAACAGCACCACAAACATCTATGAAAAGATTCCAAACAGTTGAATGGACTGTTTATTAGCTGAGAAGGTGTCTTTTCTTTTCACCATTTGTTTAGTTATACAGGCTTGAATTCTGAAGCACGCTTTCAGAGCTGATGGTTTTAACCCATTTACACAGCAATGTGGAATTTGAAGGCACCTTGAGTTCAACACACCTCTCATGGCTGTAATGCAGAGTCCATCCCTGGGAGTTTGGGTCACCAGTTCAGTGTCTGTGTACTGCCTTCTATCCTCTGAATCCCAGGCCGGCAGAGTTTTATTTCAAAGGCGTAAAGTGTACCTAGATATTATGTTAGGTTAGGCTATATTCTGCATTTTAGTGTTGTTTTCGCTGCTTCTTCATAATGGAACACACATGAAATCAGACCCTGCTAACTGGCTGTGTGTATGTTAGTATGTTCCAGAATAACTAGATGCTGTAAAGACAACAAATAACTAAAGGTCGAGTGTAACAAGATAAAGTTTATGAAGGCAAATTATTAACCGCTTGTTTATATATAAAAGAAGGCTTTAGAAATTTGAAATAAGGTTTACTTGGTTACACTAAAGCAGCACTGTATTTTGATTACATTTGAAATGAGTTTCTGTATAAGCACTTTAGTTTAATAATTAGTGTCCTGAGTCTCATTTGCTTGCAGTGTAATGATCTTATTATTTAAGGCTGTGCATTTTCAAAGCTGTTAAATGGGTGTCCTCATATATTGCCCTGAATTGCTCTGTAACAGTTTGCAGAGCAATTTGCATTATGCGGTTATCAGCCCAAGTAGATGTGCTCGCTTGATCAACATCGCAACTTCCTGTTTGTGTGTTTTGCATGTTGCATGATGTGTGTATGTTTACTGTAATCCAGAAGACAATATGTGCTGTCTTTTGTTTTTGTCCTGCCTTCAGCAGGGAGGGTCAGACCACAGTTTCCTGGATGTTGTGGGGTGTAGCAGTCAACACAAATGGTAGTGAATGAGACTCCTCAGGTGACTAGGGGGACATCATCAAGAAGCTGACTGAGTGTACACTTAGTTTGTGTTGAAAGGCATACAGCAAATCACTGAGTCAGCAATGCATTCCGGTGCTCCTTTTAACAAGCTGCGACTCAATTAGAGGTCACCTCGGAGAAGCTCATTTCATTCCTTTGAACCCCAGGCTGTGAGTTGACCCCCTTTTCTTATTCCACGCATGAAAGTGTGGCACACTGTAGTAGAATGGTGGCACCAGAAATGTGGTCAGCTGGCAAATAAAGCTAGACACATTTCAGTATAAATTTACTTAGGAATGTTGTACTAATTAAGAAGAAAATTGTATCTTCACAAAAACATCACTCTTGCCGAATTACCACAAAGATACAGAGAAGTTATAAACAATACTAACATTTCTTTGAAGAGTGCTGTATAGAAGTTTCATTTGACACAATGCAGTTAGTCATGTTATGACTCAAGAAAAGGGTAGAACCCTGTATAAAACCGTTAGTGTAGTCTTCGGACTACCATACATGTTCATTTTTCATATATCTGTAACCTTAACCAGGGTAAAGTGGTGGGAAGATGGACAGACTTGTGTTTTTTCATATGATATGTGCACGTTTTTAATTAATATAAGTCATTTGGGAAGGGGTATATTTTGAATTTGTTTAGGGGTCCGTTTTATAGGCCATTCCGAACAGCCTTAGAGACGTGAGATCAATTCATTATGATTAAAGCAGCTAAGGAATGGCCTGGCGACTAAATTCAACTAGTCTGTGGGCTTATCAGCTGCATATCCCTTATGTCACCAACTACTGATCAGCACTGCTCCGGAACAGGTCCGATTGCAAGGTTCACTCACACAAATACAATCCTGTTAACTGATTTTTAGCATTTATTATAAATGTGAGAAAACCTCACGTAGTGCGTTCGCGTATAACACGGTCTGTGTCCACAGAGGTTGTTCTTGTCGCATCTGTTGCTGAGATTTTTTTAAATTAGATTGAAGCTAACGTGTGCCATGTTTTGTGTTTGCTGTTTTTGTTGACTTACCGCGCAGGCATTTCATTTCCCTGACCTCTCCAGTGGTTTGACGTTGTTTCGTAACTCGCCAGACATCCTTTATTAATTTAAACGCTCTAATGCAACGTGACGCTTCTCCGGCGCTTTCTTATTTACAAGTCATAAATTAATTCCTACTCCCTCGCCCATGTTTATACTGGTAGGAGTGCGTGTAAAACACATTCGGTTCTTGCGGGTAGCCTCTCAAGGTGGACCGCGGTGAAGAATGTGTCTGTGAAGTCTAGAAGATTTGCTGCAAGCCCCGCGAGCCTTTGACCGTTAGTTCACAAATGAAGGACGTGGCAGAAAGCGACGCCAGCAGTTCGGCTCGCGCGTCGGAATCTGCTGTACCGCACATCTGCTTTCTGCTTGATTTTGGTCGCAGGTGTCCCCCCAGATGACTATGTGACATGCTGTCACAGACCGCGATTCTTTGTAATGACCGACTGCGACCAACAGTGTGGAAAAATAGCGTAAATTATACTGCGGGACCATTTGGAAACTCTGCCGGTGTGTTTCATACAAATGAATTTGGCTTCTAAGCTGAGCAAAAGGAAAGTAACGCTACATGAAAATGAGATTGTCAATGTGTCAGAGGTTTGAAAGGAGTTTATTGTATAACAATACCACAGTTTTCCAGCACAAGCCTATTAGCAAAACTGGGAAATATCAGTCTCAGAGCAGCGCAGCTTGATCGGGCTTTAATGATGGTAACTTTGGAGCTCTGCGCTGTGCATTTCAGATGATTTGCAGCTGTTTTCGAGCTCAGAGCACAGCATTCTTTCAAAGCCATCGAAAATGCTTCCTGGCAGGCATCCAGAGGGTATCCGCCCCGCTGCTGGCAGTTAGCTGACACACCTGAGTGTGGACTTGTTTTAAGACACACATGATCAAGTGCCAGCAATCAGAGTTTAAATGGCGCTTTCTGCAAGGCTAAAGAGAGCAGGCGAAAGAGCAAATGGATGGGTGGTTTGCTGTAGAGTGCTCAAAGCACTGCCCTTTTGGCCCTGAAAGGGTGTGCTTGTTCGATCGGCATCTTTAGAGTGGATAGGGGCAGACCCAGAAGGATGCTACCTGTGAAGCATAGTCAGCTTTTAGCCAGACCGAGCAATGGCAGGGATTTCGAGAAGGACGGAGTAACGACCCGTGCTAATTAATGCCGGTAACGGCAGAGTTAGGATACGGAGGAGATGCGCAAGAAACGTGAGTGTGTGTGTGTGTGTGCGTGTTCGTGTGGGGGTGTCAGTCTGCACATGCTGGTATCACTGACCTGAGGCATGAATTTGTATGCCAACATTATCTTCGTTTTTGCACAGAAAGCATAACACACTGTTGTGACCTTGGAGCCTGCGGGATCTTTCCAATAGTTCCTGATGCTCTGGCATGTGCTGCTGTAGAACGTTCAGTCCAGTCATGCCATAAGTAGCCACGATTTTCTTGTATATGATTCATGTATATAATTAGGATGTATTGTGTGTGTGTGTGTGTGTGTGTATAAATGATACAATTAACAACTGATGTAATGATAGAGAGAAGTTCCATGAGTAGATGATATTTAAAGCATTTTCTTTTGTTAACCTTTAACTCGCACACCTTTTAAATGACATAAATTCATTTATGGATAAACAAGTATAGTAAATTTGCCCATTCATAAATTGCAGTGATTCTTAATTTCTTGTGAATAAAGGCTAAAAATCACGTGGCCATTTGTATCATGGCTTAGAAATGCCTTGTACAGTGAAAGCCTTTCAGCTTTGCAGACTTCGGATGGAGATGCCCGGGCTTCCCCTGGGGATATGCCAACTGCTCCCCCCCACCCTTGTAGCAGAGCAGTGAATGCTTAATTGCGTTTATAGATGGAAGATCTCGAGGTTGGTTTCCAGTGTTTTTATGAAACGCTGCTCTGAATTCCCAGGGCTTTCAGGCTCCGCTTTCTGTTTGGGTCATTTGGGGAATACTGCTGTTTTTCAAAGTTCAGAGCTGCAGTCAGTGAATTGAATTGAACGATGGCAAATTGTACTGTGAGCTTGGAGCAGTGTTATCACAGAGGCATACATTATTTAAAGTGTAACAGAAAGTTGTATAATTGTAATCATAATTATGACCATGAAAACTACATTCTTGAGTCTGAAAAGGTAGGTTTGTCTAAGGAAAACAGAAGCTCCACATAAAGACCGTTATGTAGGAGTAATTGAATAAGGTGAATAGAGGAAGGACGACTTCTGTGATTTCTGGTGGTGTAAGTGGAAGCATTAAATGGAGAGTGACCGTTGTGTTAAGGGACTTGGCACTCAGAAGTACCCCTGGTAACATTTCAAGTATCAGGTGACTGCTTGTTTCCCGGAGCCAGATGAGTTAGAACCAGTGGCCTTTAGCCACACATAGGATAGGGGGTGGGCAGCGCAGCACACTTTCTCCAGCTTGGCTGCCGTCAGTGCTGTGACTCAGGCAACAGCTCGGGGTTAAACCATCCCGAAGGTGTGAAACGCAACAGAAGAGTGCAGCGACACTAGTTTATGTAATTTAAGCAGATGGGAAGTACGTAGGCCTTTCAAAACAAAATTGTGCCTCTTAACTGCTAACTTGAAGTAGCTGCGTGTCAGGAGGGGTGGGGTGGAGAACAGCTGAGGCTTCAGACATGTTAATTCAGAGCTTTGAGGCAGCCTGCCTCCCTCGTGGACACCGTCATCTGCTGCAATCCTCCAGTGAATTGTAGCAGAAATTAAATTCAGTTACCAACGCAGAAAGCAAGTTTGTTCACATTTCTCATAAATAATTCTGTTATTATAGCCACCTTTACATCCAAAGCTGCTTCATCTTCAGCTGAACAATAGAATTTTACATTTTGCATCCCTGGATCTCCTGCACAACTGCCCATAATCGCCGCTGTTAATTAAGTCATTGGCCAGATTGATAAAATGCAAGATATTCATTAAGAGTCCTCTGAGCAAGGCAGTGTTCCTAATTCTTTTTTCAGGAAGTCTACAAAACAAGCAAATGTTATAAACTTACAGACAGACCTGTATATCTGGCCTAAATAGCAAGTCAAACAAAAAGTGAATGTAGGATATGTTTTCAGATTAGAATATTGATTGAAAGCATTTATATTGATTATTGACAGCGGCATGGACTTATTCATGTGATTAAATGCCCACAGTTTTCAGCCTCTCTGGAGGTGTGTGATTATTTTAGAGTTAATGCTTACCTCGCTTTAAAAGCACCTTCATTTTCTACTGTTAGACTAGTTTGTGACAAAGAGCTGCTGAAACGCACTAGGATTGTGGGAGGTAGATTTTACCTCTTGTTTTGTGCACCATCCATAAAGGGATGTGATGTTTAATTGTAGCTTTAAAGTAATACAACACTCCTGTGTAAGTGGTCTTAGTAATATTACCCTGGGATGGATGCAAGATTATTTGAGTGGTCCACGTCTGCTTGCCCCTTTAGGGAAGCCGTGTGGGGGGCAGACTTGGAGGGATCATGGCGTTGTTCCCCTGTATCACTTTTCCCAGCTTTGTTCTCAACACTCCAGTATAGTCGCTGATGCTGGCATCTCTGATAACCTCACAGTTGGCCTTTTGCTCAAGCTTCCTGTTTGACGTCTTGCACTGTCTGAGTCTTGGGTTCAATGCTAAATAATATGGTCCGATAAAAGGAATATGTCCGAAGATTGGGTGAAAAAGTCTGACTTTTTGATGCATTTGTCTGATGCAATCTTTTTGTATTCAGCTATTCAGTAAATTCTGGATATTCTAGAATACGTAAATATGACGTAATGTGGAATGGTGACTCGGTGTGTAGGACCGTTGTTTCACACCTTTGGGGTTGGCGGTTTGAATCCTGCCCCCACACTGTGTGTGTGTGGAGTTTCCATGTTCTCGGTGTGTCACGTGGGTTTCTTCCTGCAGTCCGAAGGCAGGCAGTTGACTGCATCGATGTCTCTAAGTTGGCCAGGATTTGCGAGTGTTCTGCAAGGAACATGCATCCCATTCAGGGTGTACCCCTGCCTTGTGCCCTCTGTTGCCTGGGGTAGCTCCTGGTTCCTTGCAGTCTAAGTGTATTTGGCAAACAGATTAATAATAATGTCTGCTTTTTAATTACACTTCCTAATTGTCTATATCATATTTAAGGTTAATTTATTTGTCTCAAGCTTGTTAAATAACGATGAAGTTATTTTTATAGGAAATAAATAGCTAAGAAATGAGCTGTGTGATAGGTGTTTGACATGACATGAAAGGTTAGCTGCAGGCGTGTCATGAACATGTGAAGGTTAGCCACAGGCGTGTTAGCAGCTGTCTACGGGGTCTTGCATATTGTCAGAAGCTGTATGAGACAGCTACCCGGACGACGGCAGCCTCTTGCCAGACCAGAGACAGCCAAGCTGCGTGACACTCCCTCCCCCCATTGTGTGCTGTGTACGAGGGAGGGCTGAGTCAGCGATTGCGCGACAGAGGGACCGGATGAGTCACAGCTGGAATCGGCCGGATGAGTCACAGCTGGAATCAGCAGCAGCATCGCCCTGGCCCACTTCGACCCTCCCGTCTCCTGCCCGTGATTTTCTCATAACTCTCTTTGGCTCAGCCCCTGTGTTGAGGTTAGGTGTGGCCTCAACTGTCCATCGGGACGATTAAAAGATCTAACCGCCTCAGACTCGCAGTGTTTTGTCTGTTCGTTTGCGTGTTGTTTTGTAGGCTATTTCTCCCCGCTTGAATTGATGCAGACTGATGGCTTCCCAAGCCTTCGCGCGTTGCCTTGCATTTGCAGATGGTCGACACGGAGGGCACCAGCATCCAGAGCGCTGTAGCGTCTGTGCTGCTACATGCTGGTCTGACCTACATTCTGCGCGCGGGAAGAGAAATCCGTTCCTGCGGCCTTGCTGAAGCGGTAGCGGTGTTGTGCTTTGCAACCCGTTGTAAAGCACCTCCTCCTCTACTCTATTTATTGCACCCCCCCAAGTTTGGCAAACACCCCTGTGTGATGCGGCACGCCAAGAAGCACACAGGAGTCTGGGGGGTCACCAAAAGTGTTGCCTGTTTGATTCAGAAAATACCCAAAACAGTACCATGGTAACCAACCAGTTTACAAACATGTCTCACTGGTCCAGAACAATAGCAGAACCATTAGATTCCTGCATAAATCCAGCTGTTTTGGGCCGTGTTTCTGTTCTCCCCTCAATGTTAGTGCAAGCGGTCGGGATACTTCTGGGTTTTTCATTTAGCCAAGTGTTTCTGAGCGCCCAGGCTGACACGGGAAAAGGAAAAAGATCTCAGATGCTGAGAGCTTGTCCCAGAGCTCCATAGTGCTTGTCTGGGATGATAAGCCTGCTCTCATGATTCACACATCAAAAAGAAAAAAGTATGACTTCATAGGCGAAGCAGCTTCCTTATTCTGAAAATAAGGAAGAGTGAAAATTCGGCCAAACTACACCAGAAATAACGCTGAAAGCAAAAGACCGGCTTCTGAAATGCTGGTTTAAGCACAGAAATTGAGTTCATAGAGGAAAATAGGAACCAAAAGGCCCGATCTTGTCAAGCCGAGGACAACGGGTCCTTTCCTGTGTTAGCGTGCATCCTGTCTTTACGGCTCACCGCGGCTGTCTGTGTCCGCGGGTGGGAGGAAGCGGAAATCGTGGAAATGTGAGTTCTGTGGCTTGTCGTAGGAGCTGAGGCTGCGGATACAGGTGGAACAGAGGGCCGTGCAGCGTAGACATTGGGGGGATGTGCATTTGTCCATGGGGGGGGGCTCTGGTCTGCTGAGGAAGTGCAGGAGGCAGTGAAGGCCAGGAGACACCTGCTCATTTCACACTAAAACCTACTTCTGCCATATGCCTGCTTTAACGGTAAGTTTATGCAGAGGAGAGTCTGTCTGGTTGGGATCTGAAGTCTGGGAATAAAAAGTCAGCTCTGAGTCCCCCAGAGCCCCGCTGTGCGCCATCAGTTTAAAATAATAATACATTTCTAGGAGCATTACAGCACAATGTAGCAGGCAGTTAATGTACCTTCCCTTTACGTCAGAACTGATGATCCGTTTGTCTTTTGGCTGAAGAGTTTCTATGATATCGAGGCCTGTTGGGTTTTCCATCATGGGTCCAGGTCAGTTCTCTGGTTTTAGTTAGCGGCCGTATCACCAGCTGCACGTGTGTTTTGTATTTAAATAGTAACTTTATATGGCTGCATTTTTTTTTTTTTTTTTTTTTTTTTTAACCTGATTTCAGCCTTTCTGTGTGTTCTCCACATTCCCAGGGCACGGATGGTACGGAGCGAAGCTGAGAGTTCGACAGAAATGTTTTCTTCATTTTCAGTGCGTTGAAGTAGTGACGGAAAGCGGCTTGTGTATACCGTTGTGATTGTGAACCGAAATGGTTTTCGTGTCAAGAAGAAAGTTGGTCCTGAATCCCTGGAAAAGGAAAATGTGACTGCAGTACCTCCTTAAACTTCACATCGATGTGACAGTGTAAATTAATGAATGTGGAAGAATGTTGGGATGAGAACTATGTAGCCAGTGGTGATTAGTGCCGCTTTATGAATAACAGACATAGAGCCACGTTAGTGAGTAAAAGCCTTCAAAATGAGTGGGGTTCTTAAACACACATCAGAGGCTGTGCCGTTTGTTTGCAGCAAGCAGCTAATGGTCAGGGCAGCTGGAATCGGTTAAAGTGTTGTGCTCGTCGTATGAGATATGCCGGGAGCCACAGTCACTTTCGATCTCTCTCTCTCTCTCTCTCCCTCTCCAGCAGTCTTGGCCTGGGGCTGGGGGATCGGGTTGAGAATTTTAGTGGGACCCTCCTCAGCGGAGTCAGTTTCACCAGTCATTATTCATTAATGGGCCATTCCTGGCACGTTTCCACCACCAGCCAACATTGAAGCTGAGACGTTTGAGGATGTACATATATATTTGTTTATAGCGCTGCTAGTATAATGTTTAAGTAGTCTAAGGTATTTGATTATGACGCCACACTTACTGGGTAGCCACAGGTGGGGCGATTAAATAGTATGGTAGACAAAGCACACCCTGCTCTCTAGCCGTTTTTATTGGCTAAGAAAAGTTTTTGTACGGAACTGGGGAGAGGGCATGTTTACTTCTGCGAGCCACATGCTTTAAATGGAGTATGTCATTGTTCCTGACAGTTACAGGGCTGGAATTGCTGAGGATTAGGAAGCTTTAAGAAGGGAAAGTGATGGGGGGGTGGCATGGAAGCAATTAGCGACACTGTTGAAATGTTACTGTGCAGCTGGCCTTCAAACAGCCGCGTGACTGGCCCTTGGAGTGAACTCGGAGGCTCGCACGTATGTATTTGATCTCGACGAGTGAGGCGGTTATCATCAAATTTAATTGGCAGAGGATTTATGTGCGCAGTACCATGTTGTGAAAGGGGGGCAAAGGGTATTAACTTAGTGAGCTCACCCAGAACGACACGAGGTGGATACCCTCGGGCGTGATGTATGTCGCTCTGCTAACGCTAACACGCGTGTCTCGCCTCACCGTCTCTTCGCCAGGATGAGTTCCACCCGTTCATCGAGGCCCTGCTGCCGCACGTCCGTGCCTTCGCCTACACCTGGTTCAACCTGCAGGCACGCAAGCGGAAGTACTTCAAGAAGCATGAGAAGCGCATGACCAAGGACGAGGAACGCGCCGTCAAGGACGAGCTGCTGGGCGAGAAGGCCGAGGTCAAGCAGAAGTGGGCGTCCCGGCTGCTGGCCAAACTGCGCAAGGACATCCGGCCTGAGTGCCGCGAGGACTTTGTGTTGACCATCACGGGCAAGAAGCCGCCATGCTGCGTGCTGTCCAACCCCGACCAGAAGGGCAAGATGCGGCGCATTGACTGCCTCCGGCAGGCCGACAAGGTCTGGCGGCTGGACCTGGTCATGGTCATCCTCTTCAAGGGGATCCCTCTGGAGAGCACCGACGGCGAGAGGCTGGTGAAAGGTGGCCAGTGCACCAACCCCGTGCTCTGCGTCCAGCCTCATCACATCGGCGTGTCCATCAAGGAGCTGGACCTCTACCTAGCCTACTTCATCCGGGAGAGAGGTGGGTGTCGCCATTGCATTTTGAGGCTTTTGAAGTGGCGGTGCCTCAAACCCCACCGAGGCTATGGGTTAATGCTCTGGAAAAGCAGGCGATGAACAGCGTCGGAGTCCCCGTTTCGACCGCTGTCTCGTGGACCTGCGAGGTGCGGCTGGTCATCCTCTGGAAATAGCCACCCTCCTGCATGGTGAATCGCAAGTGTGCGGGGAGAGGCTTCACCCGGCAGCAGAAATTCAAGCCTAAAATTGCAGTTTCTACTGTTTTTGCCAAAAAAAATGTTAGCCATCAGGGGACGAAGTAGTAAACATGTTTACGGTTTATGTGTCATATACATTTGCACATGTGGAGCGTTGGGGACCACAAGCTCAGAGTTACACGAAGGTTTGCAGAAAACTTTGCATTGAATGGGTCTTGACATTAGTGTTTCATTAAGTGTGTGATTGTGTGTGTGTGTGTGCTGTTGTGCTGCGGTGATGACTTGCCTTATGGTAATGCCAGTCTGGGGGTACATCGTAAATGCACATCCTGCTGCAGCACTCGCAGTGTGTTGACTGACCTTTTTAAACAAGCGTTTTATTGTCAGAGCCGGAGAGGCACAGAGCTCAGCAGAGTGCTGGCTTCACTTGGGAGAGAAAGAATCGACTGGAGCCAAGTCCTGACATCGTAAATCAGTTTAAATGAGCAGGGTGCAGAATGCCAGCCCCTCCAGACGCTCGGCCTGCTCTTCGCCTCTCGGGACTGGTGCCATCGCAGTCTCATGCTCTATGCCTGCTGTCCTCTGTACAGCAATCCTGCCAAGTCCTCATTCTGTGTATCCAGCCCACCCCCCCAGTCCTCATTCTATGTATTCAGCCCCCTCAGGTCCTCACTCTGTGTATCCAGCCCACCCCTCCGGTCCTCATTCTGTGTATCCAGCCCCCCCCCCCGGTCCTCATTCTGTGGGGCTTCAAGGGCCCTATTGTCTCAGAACCGCTCTGAAAAGACATTTTCCTCTGCTTTTTTTGTTGATGTAAATGTGCAGTCAGAGGTTTCTGGTGGGAATGGTGCTGCCCGTGTCTGTAATGAAGCATTGGTGGATACACCATAACACCATCCCCACCATAACGCTCTCTGTCGGACCCAATGAGGCGACGTGTGCAGGAAGGCCAAAATGACAAAGGCAGAGGAGGATTATGTGAGCTGTGTATGGTCAGGTGCTAAATGTTGAGGACCAGACTCCTGATAATGCATTGACTTTTTCTGGAAGATGCTATATAATGATAGTACAGCAGAAGTGTGTGTGTGTGTGTGTGTGTGTGTACAAGTGTGCTTGACTCTATGTATGTGTGTTTTTGAGAGGTCGTGTGAACGCATGCTACATTTCTCATTTTGTTGCCACTTGGGCCCTGTGTAAGATTCTGCCTGGGGACGTCTCCTAAGTGAACTGAAGGTAAATTGTGTACGTTTGGCTAAGCAGTTGGCGCGTCGGAGTGACATAAAGTCAGGGGTATCCAGTGCAGTGACAGGTGAAATGACTTGCTGCTCTGCTGTCTATACTGCATCCAGAAACCCTCCATTCTCATCCCGAGACTGTGAATTTTACTCTTCTAGTTTGCTGTGATTTTTGGTGCCATCACTCCCAAGTATTATTTCTTCATCCATTCTCTAGATGAATATGCTGTCCGTATTCTCCGTAATGCTGGGACTGTGTATCCTTAATGATAGGTTGTGTGTACCTCCCTATCTGTACAGTTTTGCATGTATTTCTGCTTTCTAGTCGTCGTGTGAAAGAGAGTCCTCGTTAATAATGATGGCATTTCATAAATTCGACACGGTCCTCTTCTCTAATTTACAATTGCGCAAAAGAATAATGGTGCCCCGTTCGGGGAAAAAAAAAAAAGAATCGGGCAACATTTTTCTATCGGCATTAAATTATTTTTTGTGTGCCTCATCTTCAGTGCATGTGATCGTGCATCATGTTTATTCACAGTTCATGTTTACAAAATATGAGAGCCAGTACGATTGTTTTGACTGGCCGGTTGTTTGCCAACCAAAGTGGTAAATCCAGACGTAAGAGGATCCTGTGATCCTGCGTCCTGTGATTCTCACTCCCCATCCTGTCCCCACCCACTCTGGGTGACCTCTACCCTCAGATGTCTGGGTCACGGTGGCAGATTCCCTGTCACCTGACCTGCTCCCATGCCGCTAATCTCCTGGCTGCACTCACTCAGATAAGGAGCTGTGGCTTTGCACTTTCACTAAGACCAAAGAGAGTAGGAGGTGGCCAGCAGAATGGGGGGGTGGTTTTGCTCTTAAAGGCACAGGGTATATTCTCCTTCACAAGGAGTTTTCTGTCCCCACTCCCCTCTTCCTTATCCTTTCTGCACAAAACCAGCAGTGTTTAGCCAATCGTTCTAACTCCAGCTAACCCCGGCTGTGCACTGTCCTGTGCCTCTGTGACTTCTGCTGGCAGGCTGGCACTGTCACTTTAAGGGTGGGCTCGTTACTTGCAGACCCTGGCTGTGTTGCTTCAGTGTGTTCCCAGCTAATGGTCGATGCGATACAGGAGAAGGCTCATAACTGACAGCGGCAGATTTTTCAGTAATTCTGAGGCAGTCGATATTCTCCTGCAGTTTTGAAGAATACCATTACTTTGCCCGGCTGTGTCACTTCCTCACACTCGCATTGTGATTGCTGATTGTTTACTAGTTTAATTGGATGAGACAAACGACCGTCTGTGAGAGTGACCTCTCCCATCTGCCGCCCACCCCGGTGTGGCCCCTTATATGTGCGCTGTCTGCTGTCCTATGGCCCCCTCTGCGTGCCAGGGTGCATGTCAGCACTGGGGCAGTGAATGCGGGGGCGGGGGTGGGTCGGTGCGCCAGCAGCGCGGCAGCAGCTCAGAGACCCGGCGGTCGTCGGCATGCACATGTTCACTGAGCACAGCAGGACTGGAATGCACTCTACTGCCTTGGCGAGATAAATTTAGGGGAGAGAGGAATGGAGGGAAGGGTAATTTAAGGTCAAGTCTGGCAGAACATCCCCCCCCCCCCCCCCCCACGGGCGGGAGGCAGCCCCCCCCTCTTTTTTTTAAGGGCCCTCTCGACCGGGAAGGGGGCGGGGCATTTTACCCCTTAAAACAAAAAAATTCTTCC